>SNQJ01S0189430.1:0-14503 GCA_010110895.2 Picea sitchensis | reverse complement strand
CTAGCTTAGGAGAATCTCATATTGTCTTGTTCATTACATATATTGTAAAAGGAGGTTTCCCCCTCAAAGTGATTTATTTATGTAAGAATTCCCAACTAATATGAGGAAATTTAGGGTTCTTGAAAACTTATTAAAAAATCAAGAAAGGCTTTTTCTGGGAAGGTCTTAAAATTGATGTTCCAAATTTTTAGGTTGAATGTGTGGTTTTCCAAAAAAAATAAGGGAAAGACAATCAAGACCAATGGTCTCCTACAACTATTAGATACACAAAGTCAAATTTGGGAAGGGGGTTCAATGGATTTATTATGGGTTTACCCAAGTCTAAAGGAAATAATGTCATATTGGTAGTAGTGGATTGACTCACAAAGTATGCCCAATTTTTCTCCCTTTCTCATCATTTTAAAGAAAGTACAATAGCCAAAACATTCATGGAAATGATTCAAAAGCTACAAAAAATACCTAAGATCATTATAAGTGACATAGATCCAATTTTCACTAGAAATTTTTGGACCGAATTATTTTCTTGTTTTGGTACAAAATTGGCTAAGAGCTCCTCTTACCATCCTCAATCCAATGGACAAACTGAGACTTTGAATAAATTTCTAGAAGGTTAGCTTCATTTATTTGCATCCAATAAACAAATAAAATGGTTCAAGTGGTTTCCCTTGGTAGAATTGTGGTACAACACATATTTCCATGCTTCATAAAAAAATGTCCCCTTTTATGGCACTTTATGGATGTAATCCTCCATCCATCACATCACCCTTGAAATGGAAAGAGAAGGTTCAAGCAGTGGAGGACCACATAGAGCAGTAACAAGAGGTTGTCAAAATACTAAAGCACAACTTGGTTACATCACAAAATAAGATGAAACAACAAAAAAGATCAACCTCACAACGAAAGGGAATTTGAAGTGGAAGTATATTTTAGGTTGCAACCATACAAACAGATGTTCCACAAGAAACAAAAGAAGGACCATAAATTAGCACCCAAGCATTATGGTCTGTATAACATGTTGCAAAGGATTGAAACTATGGCTTACAAAATTGGAGTTACCTCCATATTCACTTGTACATTCAGTCTTCCATTTTTCTTGTTGAAAGAAAGTAATCGCTAACAAGCTACCAATTCAAACTATTTTACGAGAGATCAATGAATAAGGGAAAATCATACTAGAACCAAAGACAATCCTTGAAACAAGAGTTAAGTAATGACAAAATCAAACAATTATTAAGTACCTCATCAAGTGGAAGAACATGGAAATAGAAGAAGCAACATGGGAATATGAGTACTTCATGTAGAAACATCTGCAACTAATCAAGTGTTGAGGGAAATACTTATTTGAAGGGGAGGAACATGTTAAGACCCTAAATAAATCCTCATGTAAATCCATAGTTATTAGGTTTTTGTATTTCTATTATTATATCAACCTTGTTGGCTAGACATTTTAATTGTAATTGGACCCTTGGTTTCCTATATAATAATAATAATAATAATATATTTTTAAGGTCACGACTAAGCCAGACACCAAATTGGTGTATGATACCCCCTTGTTTGTGGGACAAGGGAACCCCCTCTGCCCAATGATTTGACTGGTAAAGTCTACGAAGGTATACATACCCTACCGAACTCTGGATTTGAACTTTTGACCTCTTAGGAGGAAACACATGTTCTTAACCATTGGGCCCACTCAGGTTGTATTGTGGCATCTCATCATGTCTTGTGCATTATATATATACTAAACAGACCTAGTTTTGGGGCATCTCATCCTGTCCTGTGCATTACATATATAGTAAAAGGATGTTTACCCCTTGAAGTGGAATATTCATTGGCTATATTTTGGAGTTTGGTTCATAAAATAAACCCTTTCCCTGTACGAGTCTCCATATATTCTTGGATTTCAGGGTTTTGGAAAAAAGGAAAAGATTTTCGATTCCCCAACTTCCTTGAATTTTAGGGATGGCCATATTTTTTGAGGATACCAAAGCCATTTATTTATTCTCCTAGCTCCCTTCCTGTATGAATATGTAGTAGAGCTAGAAATATTTTTCTAGGACCCCTTTTGAGATCCAAGCCAGAGGCATCCAATAGACTAGAATGGCCTCGATGATTTTACGAGGACAAGATAACCATCTATTGCACCATGGGTTTAATATTTTTTCAATCTTGTCTATGAGCCAGTGTCAATATTCCTTTATGTACAAGTATTATTTTGGGTGGAAACCCAAATATTTGAGGTCCGAAGGGGGAATTTTGTGAAAGGTAGAGCTTTTCATGCTAAAAGAGACCCCATGTTATAATCAAGGACTTGGAGGATTTTATAACCATTCCTATGGCAATGAAAAATCGATCAACGATATCTTTGAGATTATACACCATGCATTTTGAGCCATCACAAGAAACTAAGTTGTCATAAAAACAAAGTAAATGTGAAACATAACATTGATTTTCAATTATGATATCTTTGAAAGTTTTGTTTGTTGTAGTTATCTTAAGAGCTCTGCTTAATCCTTCTGCAAATGCCTTTTTCATAATTGAAAAATAGCAAAGCTAATCCATTGATTAGTACTGCAAATGTACAATAGATTGAATCCCAGGTGCATTTAAATGAGGTGAATGAAGAGCTACTTGACCTTGTCAAAAGCCTTGGGAAAGTCATATTTAGCTATCGTGGCCTTGGTATTGTTTATTTTCACCAAGTGAAACTGATGCAGGAGCATCGCCTTCAAAGTCAAAGAAGAAAGTGTGGAGGCAAGGATATGACATCTCAGCATGACAAAATTTCAAATCAACATTTAACTCAGAAATAAATGAGTTGTTGAGATATTTTGGGAACAACGTTTTTGAATATATTTTGTTTGTAAAAGTATTATACAACTGTAAGGATTTGCAGATAGAGAGTGTCAGCTCTTATCTGGTAACAACTAATAGTTATTGTAATAGGACAAGGTAGGTAACTGCTAGAACCTGATAGGAAAGGTTGCAGACAGGACGAAGAGAGCTCGTGGAGCCACTCCTTAGATAGATTTGTTGTTGTATTGAAAATATAGAGATAGAGGAGTATCATGGGTAACAGAGTAGAAGGAATATGCAGTGAAGAACTGTAATACTATGTAATTTTATTTCATGAATGAATAGAATAGACATAATTGTCCCAATTCCTTGGACAGTTTTCAATTTGATGTGTGATTGAATGAATGATACATTCTGTGTGTGTTTTAGCTCATTTCGTTTAGGTATGATTGTTCAAAGTTGATCATACAAATTTTTTACAAAACTGGATAAGTTTCAATTGTTTCTCTTATGAAACTCGTATGGAAGGCGTGCATATCGTACAAAAGGAGTGCGTGGTCAGAGTCTTGGATTGAATCGGAGTAGTTCAGAAGGAACAATGGGAACTTAGAACAAGTGCAAGGAGTGCATAGTGTCAAGGAGCGACTAAGTGTCGACGAACCAAAACAGAGGAGTGCAAGAAGTACGGGAAGAATTTATTTTGAAGAAGTTCTTCGATATGAGTTTGTCGAGATCCCAGGAACAGAAGGAGTGTGTGTGAGACTAAAATCCTCAAGGGAATCAAGATTAGAAATAATAGCACTTTCAGAAAATGCGAAGATGAGACCCAAGATAGTCAAGTTTGCAGTAGAAAGTTTCAGGGTCAAAGCCTTTAAACACTCACAAAATATTCTAAGTCAGAAGAAGTCAAAAATCTCAGGAGGAGGAGTGACAACAACCATTGGATCTAAGCATACAGGATCGAAATTCGTCCGATCCAGGTAAAGTGTGTGGGCCTAAACCCTTTGTGTACACAAGAGAGAGGACTTAATCAAAAGTCCCAAAGTCCATAAGTGAATCTGGACCATCAGATATAGAGGGACGCGTGGTGGAAATCCGTTATATTTGGGTGAAAGTAATATGGGAGGAAAGAGTGTGTAGGAGTTTGAAACTCCCGAAGACCGAAGAGCCGAAGCAAATCTAGACCATTATATCTAGAGGGACACACGTTGATGGATTGCAAGCTCTAGGAGAAGGCAAAGGTGGAATGTTGAAACTCTCGAAGCTCGAAGAGCCGAAGTGGCTAGGAGCCATCGATCTGCGAGAGGACATGCGTTGTTAAATCGTGGACCCCGTGTAAAACACTCGGGGAGAAATAGGGAGTGGACAAGTTGAGACTTCTGAAGGCCGAAGTCCTGAAGAGGACCATGGTCATCGATTTGAGGAAGACGCATGGCAGTGTATTTTCCATTTCGAGGAAAGTTATTCTGGAAGAAAAAGGAAGTGTTGAACAAGAACTCCCGAAGGCCAGAGAGCCGGAGTTCATCGGAGTTGTTCGTTGCTAGGGACAGGTCTCAACAGACCTTCCATTTCAGAGGATAGTCAGTTGGGAGGATGAAGGAGTTTAAACCCCTGAAGTTCGGACAACCGAAATAACTGAGAATCATTGATCTATGAGAGACATGTGTCGACAGATCACAAACTCCAAATCAAAGAATTCTGGGAAAATGTGAAGGTAGAAATTTGAAAATTCTGAATCTTGGATTGCCAAAGAAAATCATGACCAGTGATTTTAAAGGGACATGTGTTAATAGATCATAAGGATCTGAAGTGTGCTCCAAAGAGAAGGAAGGAAAAGAGGTAGGTCTGAACCGTCGATCATGAATTTCCACTCGAGATCACAAGATCAATGGTCGTGTTGAATTGCAGGGAAAAAAAGTGCTCGAGCTTTAAAAAGTTGAGAGTGAGCCACAATTGAAACCATGTTATCTCCAAAAGGACGTGTGGTGAATGGTAGTGAATTGCAGGGAGAAAAGTGGGTTGATCCAAAACCACTTTTTGTCACCCCGCAATCACATGTTTATGTGAGGTCATAGACCGAGGTCACATCCAGGAAGGGGCTAATGGAAAAGGGGCTAGCGCCTGAAACATGATAGTTCAACAACATGAAGGGGGATGTTGCAGGCACCATAGAACCTGTACCAAAAGTTGAAAGGTTCTGTGTTCAATTACATAGTTAGACCATCAAGGTTTTAGAGAGTCGATTTGGCTCTCAGAACCGAATATCCTTGACCGGGAGGTCACGTAGCCTGAATGAGAGTAGGGGGGTTGCATCAAGTGGTATCAAAGCCATTGAATTTGTTTGCAGACAACAAAAAAAGGAGAAAGGAGATAAATTGGTATCATTAGTGGTATCGAGATTTGATTATGTTTATAAACATCAGAAGGCGAGGCAGTGGAATCATGCCACCCAGAAGGCGCAGAGTGAATCTAGAAATGGAAGAAGAAATGAGGCGACTCAGAATGAGACTAGATGTCATGGAAACAACGGAGAGGAGAGAAATAGACACTGGAGATATTAGTGAAGCTTAAAGATAAGAGATAGACGTCGAAGAAGATGTAGCGGAGGATGTCGCAGAAGACCACTTATTGAAAGTTGTTTCAAGAATAGGAGCCAAAGCATAAATAGAGGTACCGATGTATGAAGGCAATTTAGAGGTTGAAGAATTGTTGGATTGGGTACATGCTATGGACAAGTACTTCGATTATGAAGATATTGAAGAAGAGAATATGGTGAAGCATGTAGTGACAATACTGAAGGGTTATGCAGCACTATGGTGGGACGAACTGCAGGTCGATCATAGATGCAAGGGAAAGAAGAAAATTAAAAGTTGGGATAGGATGGTAGCCAAACTAAAAGAAAAAATTATCTCAAAATACTATCAAATCAATCTATTCAGAAGATTGCATAACCTGAGACAAAAAAGATTATCACTGAAGGAAATCACTGAGGAATTTTACAAAATGAACATGAGGGTTGGACAGAAAGAGAATGATTATGAAAAAACAACTAGGTATATCAATGGACTGAGATATGAAATACAAGAGGAGATCATCATGATGTATGTTAGTAAAGTCAAGGATTCCTATCAAGAAGCCTTAAAAGATGAAGAGAAATTGACTAGAAAGAAAATCCAATGAAACAGAGGAGGAAATTCAAGAAGAGGTAAGGGAACCAGCAGAGAGAAGTTCCAGAAAGCAAAGCATGAAACTAGAAAGAAACATAGTCACTCTGAGAAAGGTGGAAGTTCTAAGGAAGGACAACATGAAGGAATAAGCTCTTTTCCTAGAGGAAGAGGAAGAGCCAGAGGAGGTGAAATTAGATGTTATGCCTATCGAAAGACATGGCACATGTGTTGGGAATTCCCCGAGAAGAAGAAAGACACTGGAGGAGGAGAAGCACACATTTCTGAAGCATGTGGAAGCATAAGCAGTAGAAGGAGGAAAGAACCTCGTGATGATGAAATTTCTTCTTAAAACAAATAAGGAGGTAGAGGAACCAGTTCAGTGAACAAGTCTATTCAGAACTACTTGCAAGACGAAAGACAAAGTTTTCAAGGTGATAATAGACAGTGGGAGCATCGACAATATAGTATCCACAAAGATGATGGAGAAGCTGGAGCTGAAGACAACTGCACATCCAAACCCATACAAGGTATCATGGTTGCAGAAAGGACATCAAGTAATGAGAAGTCAACAATGCCAAGTTGAATTTAAAATAGGAGGTTATAGGGATGAAATATTATGTGATGTAATTCCTATGAATGCTTGTCATATTTTATTGGGAAACCATGGCGGTTTGATAGAAAAGTTATTCATGATGGGAGGAAAAATACGTATACCTTAGAAAAGAATGGTAGGACACATATGTTGTTTCCAATAAAGGACGAAGAGAAAAAGAGGGAACCTCGTTCAAGAATACTTATCATGGGTGGGAAGAAACTCTTGAATCAAGTCAAGAAGGAGCAAGAGATGCAGTTTGCCATAGTGAGGAAGCCCAGAGTTATCCTTACAAATACTACTGTGGAATATTTACCTAAAGAAATCTAGGAACTGTTAGAAAAATTTGTTGACATAGTAGTGGATGAGTTACCTCTCTCATTTCCACCTATTAGGAGTATAAGTCACCATATTGAACTTATTCCAGGAGCTAGTTTACCAAACAAAAAAGCTTATAGGTTGACACCTAGAGAGAATGAGGAAGTCAAAAATCAAGTCCAAGAATTGTTGGATAAAGGTTTAGTGAGGGAAATCCTAAGCCCATGTGCAATACCAACTGTGTTGAGTCCAAAGAAGGATGGAGGATGGAGAATGTGTACAGATTCCAAAGCCATCAACAAGATCACCATTAGGTATAGATTTCCTTTACCCAGGATGGATGATTTGATGGATTGTTTGAGTGGAGAAAGCTATTTTTCCAAGATAGACTTGAAGAATGGATATCATCAAATAAGGATGAGAGAGGGATATGAATGGAAAACAAAATTCAAGACAAATGAAGGTTTGTTTGAATGGTTGGTCATGCCATTTGGGTTGACAAATTCCCCAAGCACATTTATGAGATTAATGAATGAAGTAGTGAAAGACTTCATAGGAAAATCTGTCATAGTGTATTTGGATGACATACTAATCTTCAGTATGATAGAGGGAGAACATTTAAAACAATTGACATCAGTGATGAGAAGGTTGTAGTAAGAAAAATTGCTGATAAATCTGAAGAAAAACTCTTTTATGAAAACATAACTCATATACTTGGGTTTTGTGATCTCTTCAAATGAATTGAAGATGAATCCAGAGAAGGTGACAACAATCAAAGAATGGTCGTCTCTAGGAAGCATATTTGAAGTAAGAATTTTTCATGGGTTAGCAAGTTTTTATAGAAAGTTTATCATAAATTTTGTGGTATATGTACACCCATGTTGGACACTGTGAAGAAGAAACATAAGTCTTTTAATTGGACAAAGGAAGTTGAAAAAAGTTTCAAAGTGTTGAAGGAGAAGATCACAGAACCACCAATTCTGGTCTTACCAGATTTTGGAAAAACATTTCAAGTGAGATGTGATGCAAGTGGAGTAGCTATTTGAGCAGTCTTGAGTCAAGATAATAGGCCAATTCCTTATTTTAGTGAGAAGATGAATGACACCAAGAGGAAGTATTCCACATATGACAAATAATTTTATGCAGTGATTCAAGATTTAAAGAAGTGGAGACATTATGTAAGTCCTAAAGAATTTTTCTTGTACAGTGATAACCAAGCTTTGGAGTTTATTACTAGGCAATAAAAGTTGAATCAGAGACATGCTAAATGGGTAGAATTCATGCAAAATTTTACTTTTTTTATTAAACATATTGTTGGAACTACTAAAAAAGTTGCAGATGCTTTGAGCAGGAGGAGTTTAATTGTATAGGAATTCCAGGCGGAGACCTTAGGGTTTGAACACCTCAAGGAAATGTATCGAGAAGATCCATATTTTAAGGAAGCTTATGAGGCATGTAAGAATCTTTTTTTGGGAGAAATAATCCCATCGATAGAATATTTGATCCAGGATGGATTATTGTTCAAAGGGATCCAACTATTCATACCAAGATGATCAATGAGAGATAACCTGCTGAAGGAGAAACACATTGGAGGTTTAGCTGGACATTTGGGTCATGAAAAGACATTTGCACAACTGAGCAATTAATACTATTGGCTGAGCATGAGGGATGAGGTGAAAAAATTTGTGAACAAATGCAGAATATGCTAGTATGCAAAAGGAAGACAACAAAACAATGGTTTGTATCAACCATTACCAATTCCATAAAGGCCATGGAATGCAATCAATATGGTTTTGTATTGGGATTTCCAAGAACCTAGAAGGGGAGTGATTCCATATTTGTTGTGGTGGATAGATTTTCAAAAATGGCACATTTCATACCATGACAGAAGAAAAACGATGCTACACACATATCCAATTTTTTTTCCAGATAAGTGGTGAGACTACATGGATTGCCTAGGAGCATAGTCTCAGAAAGAGACACACAATTTGTAGGACACTTTTGGAGAACTCTATGGAAGAGGCAGGAGACAAACTTGTCCTTTAGTTCATCATATCACCCTCAGACATATGGATAGACTGAAGTAGTGAACAGGTGTCTCGGAAACTTGTTAATAATTTTTGTCACTGAACAAGGCCTTCAATGGGATCAAATTTTGGTGCAAACAGAATTTGCATTTAACAATTCAATGAACATGAGCATTGGAAAAATTCCATTTGAAATTGTGTATGGTATACATCTAAGAGGGATTACAGAGTTGACATAGCTGAATCAAGATGAATTCAGAAGTGTTGGCACAAAAGATTTTGCAATAAAAATGTAGAAACTCCATGACAAAGTTAGAGAACAACTACAGGACAACAACCTGAAATATAAGAAGAGAGTTGATCAAAAGAGGAGAGAAGTTCAATTTGAAGTAGGAGATGAATTATTAGCTCATTTGAGAAAAGAAACGTTTCCAAGGGGGACATATAACAAGTTGAAGATGAAGAAGATAGGACCATGCACGATTCTTAGAAAATTTGCAGCCAATGCTTATGAAATTGGATTACTGGACAATGTTGGGATATCACTGATATTCAATGTTGCAGACATGTATCCTTACAAGTGAGATGATGCAAGGGAATCCAATGATCATAAAGAAGTTCAGTGGGAAGAACAACTGCCCACAACAGAAAAACCTTAGATGGAGAAAATCATGGAACAAAGAGTTGGAAAGAAGACCAGGAGGAAGACATATCCTGAATACCTAGTGAAGTGGAAAGATCATCCATTGGAAGATTCAAGTTGGGTCACTGCACCTGATATATTGAAGCATGAAAAAAAAATACATGATCTCATGGACAGGAGCCCATGAATATTTTAGCCAGAGGAGTATGATGTAGGATAATAACCTTCAAAGTCAAAGAAGCAAGCGCGGAGGCAAGGATATGACATCTAAGTATGAAAAAATTTCAAATCAACATTTAACTCAGAAATAAACGAGTTGTTGAGATATTTTGGGAACAACGTTTTTAAATATATTTTGTTTGTAAAAGTCTTATACAATTGTAAGGAGTTTCAGATAGAGAGTGTCAGCTCTTATCTAGTAATAACTGATAGTTATTGTAATAGGACAAGGTAGGTAACCATTAGAACCTGATAGGATAGGTTGCAGACATGACAGAGAGAGATCTTGGAGCCAACCACTCCTTAGATAGATTTGTTGTTGTATTGAAGATATAGAGATAGAGGAGTATCAGGGGTAGCAGAGTAGAAGAGAGTAAAAGGAAGATGCAATGAAGAACTGTAATACTATGTAATTTTATTTCATGAATGAATAGAACAAACAAAATTTTCCCAATTCCTTTGACAGTGTTCAATTTGATGTGTAATTGAATGAATGATACATTCTGTGTATCTTTTATTTCATTTCGTTTATGTATGATTTTTCAAAGTTGATCATATGAATTTGTGACGAAACTGAATAAATTTCAATTGTTTCTCTTCTGAAACTCGTATGGAAGTTGTGCATATTGTACGCAAGGAGTGTGTCGACAGAGTCTCGGATTGACTCGGAGTAGTTCAGAATGAACAAAGAGAACTTAGACCAAGTGCAAGGAGTGCATAGTGTCAAGGAGCAACTAAGTGTCGAAGAACCATAATAGAGGAGCGTAAGAAGTGCGAGAAGAATTTATTTCAAAGAAATCCTTCGATCTGAGTTTGTCGAGATCCCAGGAATGCAAGGAGTGCATGTGAGACTAAAATCCTCAAGGGAATCAAGCTCAGAAAAAATAGCACTTTCATAAGAAGCGAAGACAAGACCCAAGATAGTCGGGTTCGCAGTAGCAAGTTTAAGGGTCAAAGCCTTTGAACACTGAAAAAATATTCTAAGATGGAGGAAGTCGAAAATCTTAGGAGGAGTGACAAGAACCATTGGATCTGAGCGTAGAGGATCGACAATCGTTCTATCTAGGTAAACTGTGTGGGCCTAAACCCTTTGTGTACACAGGAGAGAAAACTTACTCGAAAGTCTCGAAGTCCCGAAGTGAATCTGGACCATCAAATCCACAAGGACATGTGGTGGAAATTCGTTATGTTCGAGTGAAAGTACTCTGGGAGGAATGAGTGTGTAGGAGTTTGAAACCCCTGAAGACCGAAGAGCTGAAGCGAATTTGGACCGTCAGATCCAGAGGGACACACATCGACAGATCGCTAGCTCCAGGAGAAGGCGAAGGTGGAGTGTTGAAACTCTCGAAGCCCGAAGAGTCGAAGTCGCTAGGAGTTGTCGATGTGCAGGAGAACACGCGTCATTAAATCGTGGACCTCGGGTAAAATGCTCTGGGAGAAGTTGAGACTCCCGAAGGTCGAAGTCCCAAAGAGGACCGTGGCCATTGTTTTGAGGAAGACATGTGGCAGAGGATCTTCCATTTCGAGGAAAGTTACTCTGGAAGAAAAAGGAAGTGTTGAACAAGAACTCCCGAATGTCGAAGAGCCAGAGTTCATCGGAGCTGTCCGTTTCTAGGGACAGGTGTCAACAAACCTTCCATTTCGGAGGATAGTCAGTTGGGAGGACACAGGACTTGAAACCCCCAAAGGACCAAAATAACTGGGAGTCGTTGATCTATGGGAGACACACGTCGACAGATCATGAACTCCACGTGAAAGAATTCTGGGGAAAAGTGAAGGTAGAAAGTTGAAAACTCCAAAGCTCGGATTGTTGAAGCAAATCACGACTAGTGGTTTGAAAGGGACACGTGTCTATAGATAATAAGGATCTGAAGCATGCTCCAAAGAGAAGGAAGGAAATGAGGTAGGTCTGATCCGTCGATCAAGAGGTTCCACCTGAGATCGCAAGATCAACGATCGCATTGAATTGTGGGGACAGAAAATGCTCGAGCTTTAAAAAGTTTAGAGTGGGCTGCAATTGAAACCACGATATCTCCAAAAGGATGCGTGGCGACTGGTAGTGAATTGCGGGGAGAAAAAAGGGTTGATCCAAAACCACTTTTGGTCGCCCCTCAATCACGTGTGTACGTGAGCTCATAGCCCGAGGTCACATCCAGGAAGGGGCTAATGGAAAAGTTTCTAGCGCATAAAACATGATAGTTCAACAGTGTGAAGGGGGAGGTTGTGGGGGCCATAGAACCTGCACCAAAAGATGAAAGGGCATGTGTTCAACTACAGAGTGATACCATCAAGATTTCAGAGAGCCGATTTGGCTCTCAGAATCGAAGATCCTTGATCAGGAGGTCACGTAGCCTGAAGGAGAGTAGGGGGGATGCATCATAAATGCTTCCTCTATGACACCAATTGCCTCATGTATTTGGCACCCTTCAAGGAACCCAAGCTTCACTGGAGAGACCTTCTTAGAGAGGGTTTCTTTTATCATTCTAGAAATTGTTTTGGAGATAATATTATAGATATTGTTCCAGAGTGAGATAGTTCAGAAGCTCTCAAAACTTGTTGGGTTGTCCATATTTTTGATAATGACACATAAAAGTAGTGTTAAAGGAATCTAGAACTTTCCACGTAAGTTGAATTTTCTCTACTACCCTGCATAAATATCCTTTAATGAACTTGTAACAACTGATAAAGAATTATATGGTTATCCCATTTGCACCACTACTCTTGTCCTTTTGAAAGCTATGAAGGGTTCTGATAAATTCATCTTTCCCTAACTCTACCATGAGCCACTAATTATATTATGGATCAATGAATCTAGTAAAGTAATAAAAAATTCTAAGTATGACATCAATTGTGGCAATGTCTCCAAATGTTTCATCCCATGACCTATCTCCTCTCTCTATTTTTTTGATAGAATTGGAACTTTTCTTACAATTTTCATATTGGTGAAATAATTTTGTGTTTTCATCCTTGACTTCTAGCCATATAGATCTACTTCTTAAGCAACATTCATTGTCTTTGTCTATCAATAAATCCTTCCTCTTATTTTCCAATTGGAAGATTTCCTCCTTCTATGCATATGGAAGAAATCCAAATCCTTCAAAAGGGAGACTAGAAGTGATGGCATCCTCTACCTCCCTAAGGAGCTTTTAATATTTTTCCCATTTATCTTTAGACCATTTAATAGCCAATTGTTTAGTTTTCTTGGGTTTTTTTAGAATTGTATAGTTGCATAATCCTTAAACGAGTTGTGTATGGGACCCAAGAATTCTTGAGAATTTGGACGAAAAGATCAGTTTTTCTCCATTCTGGGTTTAATTTGAATGGAGTAGGGAGTTTTCCAATAACAGGGGCCACTTCTAGTACAATTAGGTTGTGGTCAAAGTCCCCTCCTATTGATCATTCAAGACATCTTTCAAAACTAGGAATTTGTAAATCATTTGCCTATTTGGACATCACATGTCCTTCGATTAGTCCAAGTGGAAGTAAGCTTAGATGACTCAATGTCAAATAGCCTAAGATGCTCAAAGCATCTGGTTGAGCCATAACCCCCAGATCTCACATAATCCAAGGGTAAAATTTAAATCTCCTCCTATTATTATTTTCTCTTATTGAAACCAAGACTTAGAAAAGAGGCATTCTCAATATTTCTATCCATCAACATAAGGCCCATAGATATTAAGGAAAATGAATTATTTACCCTGGTCGATAGAAGCAAGGGACACAACAAGTCCTCGCTGAAATGCCCATGGGTTAGAGAGGAAAAAAATATAATTCTTCCATCCTATAACCAAATCACCAAATCTGCAGTGAGCGGCTTATGGTATCTACAAAGCTAAATTACCAACCTTTAAACATCTTAGAAAGGTCTTGAACCATAGTTCGTGTGTTTGACATGATCTCTTTTAAGAGAATGACATATGGATTGTGTGTTAACTAGCCTCCTAAGGGCCAATTTTTTTGGAGGGATGGGCGATCCTTCTGCACTTTAGGGAGAAGAGGATCATTTTGAACCTACTTTAGGGGTAGATGCTCTAAGTGCCCCAAGAAGAAATTGTTGTCTTCCAAAATTAACCTTTAGATTTGCTTTCCTTTTAGCTATGGAAAAGTAAAATTTCTTACTTGTCTATCTAGGTTTGTGGTTTTTGACTTCCAAGTGTCCAACGCAACCTTTAGAAAATTCATTGTAGATCCCTGAATCCTTGTGACAAGGTCTGAAGTTATATTTTGTGCCTAAGGAGGCGGAGTCTTCTAAGGAGACCTTAACTAGTGGTGAGGCCTCAAGGAGGGGTGGGGTGCCAATGAGTCCACTAGTACCTGCGAGCTATTCGAGACTAGAAGACTGCAGGAACCCTAGCTCATCATTGGATTCTACTAACAAGAGGTTGTGGCTAGTAACTAGAACCGTATGAAGTGAAGGATGTGGCTTTTAGCCAACACAACCCTAGACAACAATGAGGGATGACGAGTGGATTCCTTCAACAAGAAATCTCTGATCCATGGGCTTTTCTACAAACCTTCAAAATGTAGTGGCTAGTGTAAAAACCCTAGCCCCCAGACTTGCCTTCAAAATTCTGCGCATAGTCACCAAAAACCTAGCAGCAGACCTATTCATACCAGATTTGGTTTTTCTTACTCAACTAGTTGAAAACTTCCCTTCACTGCCCAGATATATATCATCGTTGGAAGTTTTACTATGATTCCATTAATGCAGATTGACCCGACCAGAATCGGCTCATAATTCAGG
>SNQJ01S0189429.1:0-18227 GCA_010110895.2 Picea sitchensis | reverse complement strand
TCTATTTCAAGAATTTGATTTTGAAGTAATAGTTAAATCAGGAAAACTGAATGCAGGACCTGTCCACCTGTCCAGGGTCACAAATGGAGAAGAACCTACGAATTTAGAAGAAAACTTTCTGAATGCATAGTTATTCTCAGTACATATTGTTGATGAATACTTCGTAGATATCATTCAGTACTTGACTATAGGTACTGTGCTGCAAGAATATACCACCGCGTAGAAGAAGAACCTGGTAGTCCACGCAGTCAACTATCAACTGATTGCAAGACACCTATACAAGATGGGCGCAGACAACATCTTGCGAAGGTACGTATTAGAGCACAAACAACCAATAATTTTAGTAGAATCCCACAAGGGAATCGCAGGAGGGCATTATGCAGGAAAATCTACCATGCAGAAGGTACTACACGTAGGACTATGGTGGCAAACGATTCACAAGGACTCGAAAGAGTACTATCAGAGATGCGATGTCTGTGAAAGGTTAGGCAAACCCAACAGAAGGGATGAGATGCCACTACGACCACAAGTAACATTACATGCATTTAACAAATGGGCAATAGACTTTGTGGGACCAATTAACCCACCATCCAAAAGGATAGGGGCAAGATACATTATCACCGCGACAGAATACCTAACAAGATGGGTGAAAGCCACACCAGTAAAAGATTGCAGCGCAGAGACAACTGCACACTTTTTGTTTGAACAAGTAATCACTAGATTTGGGTGCCCAAGAGTTTTGATGAGTGACCAAGGCACACACTTCATAAACAACACCATCTGCACAATGACTGAAGAGTTTGAAGTTCATCACCAGAAGAGCACACTGTATCATCCACAGGCGAATGGCACAGTAGAAGCCTTCAACAAAATTCTGGAGAATGCACTGACAAAGATCTGTAACGTCAACAGGGATGACTGGGACCTCAAAGTACCCACAGTATTATGGGCGTATAGGACCACATGCAAAAAGTTGACAGGGCACACACCATTCAAACTAGTCTATGGCCAAGAAGCAGTAGTGCCATTAGAATTTTTAGTACCCAGATTACGCATAGCAGCTATCACACAAATGAAAGAATGAGGCGCGGTACATGAAAGAATGAATCAGTTATTGTCAATGGAGGAAGACTGAATCCTGGCAGGATTCCATCAACAAGTGCAGAAAGCAAGAGACAAATCTTGGGACAATCGAAGTACTGCTCTACGACAACAAGTCATTTCAGCACCCGGGGAAGCTTAGAATGCATTGGCTAGGACCATACGAGGTAAAATATGTCACAGACGAAGGATATGTACAGTTACAATATTTAGCAGGCTCAGAACTCAGAGGAATGATCAACGGGATCCGACTGAAGCTGTACAAGGACAGTCGACCAACCACCGCGTAGTAGAAAAAAAAAAATTGTTGAAATAAAAAAGAGAACAAAAAGGAAACAAGATTAAAAAGCATGCACCACGCCAGAGATAGAAAGTCCACATGACGTTTGAAACACAAATTCCTAAAAGGCACGAACAACGGTTACATACAAAGGGAAAACAAGCGGGAAACAGAAAGTCGGAAAAAACAGTATGATAGTACAACACTAAGTAGAATTAAAGCACGGCAAGGACTGATGGGACATCACATTAAACACGCCAATGGGAGAAGGCAAAGAAAACGTAATGGCAAGTACGAAACTGCCGTAGATGCATTGAATCCACAGTTATGATGCATTAAATGCATAATGGAGGAAGTGTCCTCGACAAGCTTCGTGACAAGCCCACACAACACGCAAGCATGAGAGCAACTCGTCTATTCGCGAAAGGAAAACAGAGAGAGAGTAATAGCATCCATAAAAAACAGAGCGAGACCACAGATCTCACCAAAGTTATTCGAAATCAACAAACGTTTGACAGTCACAACTATGGCACCACCAAAGCCAGCAGAAGCAAGCCAGATAGCCAGACCGACCAGGGTTCAAACTAGGTCACGAGGACCGCTAGAAGAGAACGAACAACAGCAACCGAAGATCGTCGACATCAACAAAATCCCATCCCCAGAGACGATACTGGTGAACTCTACACCGATACTAGAAGAGATTCAACAACCACAAGTAGAGGCCATGAAAGTGGATACGCCAGCAGCGGCGCATGCGCCTCAGAATGAGGAAGTGGAAACCCAACAAGAAGTGAAACCAGAAAGCACCGAAGCAGCCCTGGAAGTTAACATAATGACACAAACTCTGGAAGTAGCAATGCAACCAGACGAGTCGCAAATGACCATCTCAGGTCAACCAGTAGAGGAGACCGCTGCAAATGCCTCGGCTTTAACATAATGGCTGATGGGGGAGCAATCGGAAGTTGCTGGAACTTCAAACCAGCCACCGCGGTAGGAAGAGAGAGTTCAGATACTGAGCTCACCCCACAAGAAACCTGCAACAGAGATCATTCTACCACGCATACTAGCTAGAGTATAGGTAGAACCGAAGCTACTGGGTCACGTCAGGAAGCTCAAATATTCAGACCATGACGTATCAGACAAAATCAAATTCCTGGAACTTGCGCAAAGGGTCTTTATGCAGACCATAGGCGTAACCCGACTTGGAGAAATGATCAACCAACCACACCAGTGGGTAGTTGGGCTGGACAAAACAAGAATCTTAGGTTTGTTGAAGCTACCACATTTTGGCAAAGGCCAATATGCGACAACATGCGTCAAGTAGTTGTTAGCAGTCACACATGGAGGGGACATATGGATGGACAAACCCATCCCCGTAACTGTTGACCTTATTTCATAAATCACAAGGTTACCAACTCGGGGTATGGATCCTGCGTTGATTCTGGATGACAAATCCAAGGAGAAAGTGTTGGCAAAAGAAATGAAGAAGAAATATGGCACCACCATGGGAACGAGGGGCATCATGATCAAATGAATCAACAAAGCAGCTAAACAATTGGGCGCAAAGATATTATCTTGCAAATTGCTCAGAAAATGCCGCAAAGATGAAGTAACAAAAAGAGTCATTGCAGTTGCAGCTCAGTGTGCAGAAGGTACCTCTATGAGTTGGGTGCCATATCTATTGAACTTATTTCAAGAGGACTGCAAGGATGTGCAGGACCTAGGCACAAAGTTCCATTACTCATGGTTGATCACCCTAATAGCCTTCATGGGATGGTAGAAACATAGCCTCCGGAAATCCCAGTGCCCAAGAAACCAAGGACGGGCCAAACCAAACCGACTCAGGCAGACGAAGGGTCAAAGCGGACAGGGACCTAGAAGGGGAAGAAAGAGACTACACAACCGACCAACGGATATAAAAAACAAGTTGAGGGAGCACAAGAGACCGCCCCAAACCCCATCACACAGGAACTAGGGGGAAATGATCGCCAGAATGGTCCAGGATTGCCTGGCAGAAGATTTCAATCATGCAACACATCACAAGGATAAACTGCAAAAAGAGATGACAGAAATGGGACAATTCCTCAAGAAATTTGGGGAAGCATAGACAACAAGAAGCAGTAGCAGAGGCATAGAGCCACCGACAATACAGACCAAAGAAAGATTGGAGGTAGAAGAACGAGACCCAATCCACTCCACGCCACACGCAAACGCAAAAATTTACATCAAACCTAGCATGTTGCGCATGGATGAAATCGTGGGGCAGACACCCTTGAAGGATTTGGACCACATCCAATTGGTCTTAACGCAGATGCCATCAAGGGAACCACACAAATTGCAAGTTAGCGTCGACCATGAGGTATATCCTCGTGCACATAAAAACTTAGTTCAGATACAACAAGCAACAAAGAAGCGGGAGGCACTGGAAAAAGTTTGTGAGCAGACCAAGCTCGAAACTCAGAAGGAAAAAGAACGCGGGAACGAACTGGAACGAAGAGTGAGAGGAATTTTTGAAAAACTCCCAAGCACCGCACAAGGAAATGAACTCCCAGTAGCAGGAAAGATTAACCAGATTGCGCAAACAATTGATCAGCACTAGAAGGAGATCGAGAATCTCCATGAACAACTCACACCAACCACTCCACCGCCAGTGAAGGAGCAAAAGAAACATGAAGCAATAACGCAGTTGCAGGAGATGGAACAACAAGTTAGCACATCAACTAAATTGCTTGATAAAGCAGCGCAACTTTGGAGAAGGTTGGAGGAGGACCCACAGGTCCAACGCTGGGACAAGGAAGATGAAAGGATCAATGCAATGATCCAAGAACTTAAAAAAAGGTAGAAGACCATACCAATCCCAGAATGAGTCAAAGGAAGGCAAGAGATGAAGAAGTTGCAGGCAGAACTTATCACTGCGCAAACACAGAAACAGGAGCGTCAAGCTCAAATAGAGCCACTATAGGAATGGGTAGCAGAAATACTCGCATAGGAAGAAGGAGCTAAAACAGAAATAGCACAAATCTAGGCCGAGAGTGCAGGATTGCCAATCGACGAAGTGGCAGTTCAGGTAGTAGACACCATCAAGGAGAAGACCATGCAAGCACTGACAAAAGTGGAAGAGCTCAAGGAAAAGTTCCAGACGATCACCAAGGAGATCGAAGAAGCTCATAAGGATTAGGTGACTTGGGACGAGTCACATGTCAGTGTTGGGGGCCTGTTGGCACCAGGCTGAAGTGGAAAGAAGGATGATCGTGGGAAAAAAAGCGTGCATAAACGGAAGTAATAGTTGGAGGAAGAACAACACACGCGCATGCAAGAAAACGTGCACAAGAAAAGCGACAGCTGGAGGAAGAACAACACGCGCGCATAGGAGGAAGACCTAACATCAGTAGATTTAGGGTTTTAGTAATACAATGTAAATGGATAAAGAGCTTGATATATATAAATAGAGATACACATGTATCATATAGAGGATGGTTGGCTTTTTGTATTCGTTCATCTTTTGTAATATCCCATCACAATATGTACAAGTTGATGCGTTATGTAATACTATTATGAACCATTTTCGTAAGATGTTGAGCTAAGAACAAAGGAGAGAAGGAAGATCTGAGGATTAGATCACAGGCTGTGGAGCCTGGTGCAATCTAGTTCGCCTCATACAGATCTTACCCATCTGAGGGAATTGTAAGCGCGCAGTGCTGGAGATGAAGAACTACCATAATAAAAGAGACAAGAGCCAAATATTTGTGGACGTAGCCTAGGAGGGGATGAAACACGGTAATATCTGTGTAATGTGATGAATGCATGTACATATTTGTTTTATTTCTGTACTTATTTATTATGCTTAATGAATGAGTTAATACATTGTTATGGAATATGATTGTGTTGTTCGGGAAATAAACTGTTAAAGATAAATGTGTACCCGTGAGTAATAGTAGATTGCAATCATAATTCGTAGTATATGGCTCTGAATAATAAACCCCTATCTCATACTCAATCCTAGGTTGTAAACACCTGAGTCTTACAGCCACCCATTTAAAGCTATCTCGGGTGAGACTGCGCAGTGCACTTTGTGTACTATGTTGCCTTCTGGTTTACCAGGATGGTCGATAGTTTTAGAGGCTTTGTTGGAAATCCAAAAGACATGAACCCTGGGTCAACAACTCAGACGGTAAAGGAGAGTAGTAACCAACAATCAGAGTGGTAGATATTGTTTCCAGCAAGATTTCCTCCCTCCCTTCCATCTCCATGAGTTTCACATCACAATTGATGATATATCTATTTATGCTTATGTTCATTATGTGCTTGACTTATCTTTGTTGTTTTACATAATCAAGCACATATGGAGATACTTTTATGGGATGATAAAATGGTTGCACTGGTTGTATGACTTCACCTGACATCACCCATCACCTGATCTTCTGGGCCCCAAGGCCCTAAGAACAAGTCTACCGAGAGATATTGCGGTTCTCATCCTGTCTACAATGAGCACATGACCCAAAGCAGGGGCCAGATGTCATCCCCATTTTGTGGGATAACTGAGGATATTATGTCTTGAGGAGCTTAGGTTATAGATATGGAGTGCCAAGAGACTTCATGACCAGCAGTGTCCACTTACACAAATGGAGACCCTTCTCACCACCATAGAGGTCAGGATTTTCACATGGCATCCACCACACCCGCTGGCTTCCAAGAGGCATTGGGCCTTTCTCCATGAGGTACAAGACAAGGATTATGGTGAGTGTTATTTCAATATGTGAGGCATTTGAGTATGTTGTATATTAGATTGTTTTAGATTTCATGACATATGCTTGGACATTATGCCTTTGTCCATGTTTCACTTTGGTGGTTGACATTGTGCCCTAGTAAGGGGTGTTCATCAAGAATGGGTCTACTACTAGGAACTCCCTTGAAGAGCCATCATATCACTCCCGACCATACTTACCACTTTTCATCACTTAAACACCCCATTTCTTTATCTCTTGGGATTTTAGGGTGTATTGAGCCAAGAAGGGGTTGGCCCAGATGGATTGTTGTTGGGTAAAAGATAAAATCCTATATATAAACCTTCCAGATGCTTCACGCAGTGATTCCCCAAGAAAGAAATGAAACACTTATCTGTAAGAAAATGGGGACCCACAAGAATAAATGATAGAATGCTTAGGGGGTTAGTTGGAGGATAGGAAGTCTAAATGATAAATGATAGAATGATTGCCTATTGTGATCATGGGTATCTAGTGGTATGAAATTACCATCATCTAGTCACCAAGCCAAGGTAATGGATCTTAGTTGCATGGCTGAGAGAAAGGGGGGCTCATCATGAGCCTACCTTTTCATATCCACAAGGTATTTGTGAGTGACACTGTCATTATCTGGACATCACACCAGGACAGTGGCCTTCAACTCATCCTTAAAACATGAAAGAAACAAAGAATGGAAAAATGATGGGATTGGAAAAATTGCATTGCAAACAAAGGTGCCACACACCCTATACAAACGCACCCATGAATGAGACACTACAACCCCTTGTATGTCATGAACCCCATGCCCATTCAATCTTTATCCTTAACCACTTCATCCACTTTACATGGCTTAGAGAGGGATCACTTGGGAAACACTTCTTGACCTAGGAAAGATCTACCCAATAGGACACCTTGTCAACCCTCCTATATGCAAGCTTGGAAAGTCGCATAATGTATTTGAGAACTTACTTGTTTGACAAGGTAATATTTGATGCACATGCTTGGGTGGATCATTTATTGATTTGATTTACTCATCATGATATTTTAAGTTGAGATACTTGGAGGGAGTGATTATTTGTCTTTGCAAGACCTAGTTGGTGGACAGTTTTGGAGGAACAAGACTAGCTTGGGCTTCCATGGGTCTCTAAGCCCACAGGTTGGATGCCAAGGGCCCACATGCCAGATGAGAAATATGAACCTTTGGAGGCCTAGAATATGACTTGAGAGATAATACGTAGCTCTCACATGCCAAACATTTTGCCTGGAAGAGGCAAAACGTCATCTTTTGGAGGCTTGACGTCATGCTTGAGGGGCTTGAGGTGGTGATGGCTACACATGGCATGTTTTGAAGGAAGAAGCCCTTGGATCATGAAGAATAAGGTTGGATTTGAGATACATGGCCTTTGGAGGCCCAACCCTACCATCCCCAACTTAACGTTTGGCCTAAAAGTGCCAAAATGTCCCTCCTAAAGGGGTGACGTCACTCTTAGGGTTTTCATTTGTGCAAAAAGTGAATTGTTTAATATTATTTGTGTAAAGGGGAAAGATTAGGTTTTTTGACCCCCAATCTTGTGGTTTACCCTAAAAGTATGTGGACAAACTATGTTAGTGATATTTTGTATAAATATAGATCATAAGATCTCATTTTAAATCATAACTCTCCCATCTTGGAGAGGTACTCAGACTGAAATTTTCGCCATCTTGATATATTTATCTCTTTTGCTCTTGTGTATGGCTACTTTATTGGTTATATGGATGATGGAAGTGATGTGCTAGCCTTGGAAGGCTCTTCTTTGCTATTGTGGTGGTTTTTCTTGGCATTTTCCTTGAATTGGTAAGTTGTTTTGCATTGTATTATCATTTTGTTTCAAGACAAGGTTATTTTTCTAGATCTAGGTGGGAAGTACAAGGGAATACACCCACACCTTAGCCTCCATCAATTTATGGTTAAATTGTACTTGTTTAACAAGGGTTTGCTAAGAGAAGTATAAGTGCATACACCCCCTTAGCCTAAACCCTAGCTAGCGATACTTGCCTTGGGGATTAAGAGGATTTACACCCCCAATGAGGTAGTACCTTTAGATATTTATTTTCTTGACTCCATTAACCCAATCATTAAAGGCACTAGTCATCACTTGTTGCATTTGGAGATATAAAATTGTTTCTTTGGGAAACACGAAATTTCATGATTTTGAAGTTGTTCCTAGTGGAATCAAATCTACACTATAAATGCTTGCTTGAGCCACTAGGGTGTTTCATTTCTCCAACTATTTCTTTCCACTATTACAAATTTAACCTACAGCCATTAAGGCTGCAGAAAACCCTAACCAAACTCTTCATTAACTCCTAATTTAACCATTGAAAATTGCCTAAAACCTGCCCACATAATCTACAAAGTACAACACATCTTTTGGAAAGTTTTGAGCAAGTTTTAGTGGTTAAATATCTTGCTATAATAAAAAGTTTTTTACAGCCATAAGGGTGATAAATATCACTACAGTTATCTTTTTACGACAACCTTGTTTTTGGTGCTAAAGTCTTGTTCTATCATTGTTGAGCTAAACTAGTTTTACTAGCTCGTCTCATGCTTATTCAATTGGACTTTTAGCACTTATATTGCAGTCCTTATTGTATTTCATGTGATGATATATATAATTGATTATTGTTGCAATTAGGGATAGTAATATTAACTTGCTTGTCTACCTAACATTACTATATGAAAGTTTTGTTTTTCTTGTGTCTCGGGCAGGTACAAACACCCTTTGTATCCATCCAAAGACTTGGCAACCTTAAACCACTCGAAGATGAGTCATCAAAGCTATATTTCCTCTTCCATCACTAACCTTTAGGGGGATACTTCTCTTCTTTCCCTTCCATCCATCTCAATCCCCCCATGGTCATCGATATCGCCTCCCTAGAGTGACCTAGTCACCCTCAAAGTGTGGGACCTATATCGAGGTGGCATTGGGTATAGTGTCCCTTAGTTGTTGTCATTTTGGTTGTTGGTTCGGGCTTTTACCAACCTACAACTAGTGCGATAACATTTTGGTGTCGTTGCCGGGGAGGATTTTGAATCCTCTTCGTGGCCTAACAACTCTTTGGAAAGCTTCCCTCCCAAAGTATCTATCCCTTAACTTTCCTAGCAACTGCATTGAATAACGTTATATTTTCCACCCTTGTTAAGTTTCCCTTGAAGTTTGTCTGGCGACTCCACTTTCCATGAACCGACCTTTCCTCTTTCTCCCTTTCCCTCCTTCAGTGATACTTTATCTCACCCGACGAATCCATTGAGGTGTCCTTTTGTTCAATGGAATTATGGCACCATGGGATGAACCCTCATCCAGAACTTGTTATGATTCAAAGATGGCATTTTTACAGATGGAAAAGGAAAAGGATGTTAATCAAGATTTTAAGGAAATGATGAATCACATAAGGGAAATATTTCCTTCCCTTGACGATGAAGAGGTGCTTCAAGAATAGATATATGAAGAAATTTACCAAGAAGATTCTGATGAAGATCTAGATGAGACACTTGATGAAGAAGAAGCGCTCATATCTACCCTTCCATTTGATGAAGATATCCAGGTCGTTGTTCCTCCTGCACATCAAGAAGAGAACATGATGAGATGTAATCCTTTTGAAGATTTTCATGACACTTTGTTCTGTGACTTTGGAAGTGAATAGGTGTTAGAGGAACCCTTGGATGCAACAAATCTTTCTGAAAAAGGAGACACAAAGCACCATGCATTAAGAATCAAGCTTCGTGTAGTGATCAGGCGATGGAGGAGCATGCCCATGAAGAGGAATCAACATGATGAAGTGCAACATGTTGAGGCATCATTATCTTTTCTCCCGCCTGATGTAGTTGAGGTTGTCCAGTCGTTCTCTTCTCCTATTCATGAAGTTCAAGAAGCAACCGGCCTCAATGATGAATTTGAGGACCTTGTTGTAGATGTCCATGCTTCTACTACTCCTGCACATGAAGACAAAGAGATGGTCACTTTTGTTGATGGTCTTATCAGAGAAACTTTACATATGTTTGATGAGCATATAGACACTTTCATACAGACTGGTAGGCGCATTTGGGAGTTTGGTTGTCTCATTTTCAATAGAGACCCCATTAACGACATTGAGGGTATCCCTCAAGAAAAGGGAATTGAGTTTTCATCTTTAGAGGACTATTGTTCATGCAAATATGATTCATATGTTTGGGATCCCGATGATGACATGATTATAGATTTATTCAAGGAGTGTTGGCATAGGGGTAGACCTTTGGTTCAATTCTACAACAGTGCACCAACAAAACCCTAACTACCGGCCCTTTCAGCAACACCTGTGAAGCAGATGAAGTCTCACCCGAGGTAGAGGCAGGGGTGGTTGCAGGACTCAGGTGTCTGCAACCTTAGCTGGGACACAGATCTGTGATTGTAATACTTAACAAAGCACTTAGCACCGACAATTCATCAATATTTGACCATTATCTACTCCACAGATAAAAAAGAGCATTGCATCATTCATTCAGATCTGAAGTATCTAAGAACTTATCATAAAGAGATAGATTAGATCTAGCAGATTCAAGAACTAAGCACATTCACATAGGTCATATCTAACATCCATATACATCGTTAGCACAAATCATAAACATAACTATCTATCTATATCAAAGCACTTAGCAAGTAAAGACATAAACACATCAACACATCGCATAAAGCATAACAACACATCATGTACGTGGTTCACCCCCACCCTGGGGCTACGTCCACCAACTCTTCTTCTTTATTAGCTTCTTCAATAGGTTACATGCACAGAGCCTCAAAACCCTACTCCGCATAGGACAGGAGATCTACGCATCTCGCTAGATCCTCCTTCCCTGAGTAGATCTAAGCACGCATCATTCCACAGCCTCTTACAATGACTTGCACTCATCTCTACAAGTCTCACATAGTATCCACAAAGCACTTACAATCCTTCAATCACATAGATCTAGCACTTAGCCATTCATACTCACTACATTGCTTTGGCATCTATTTATACATATAAACTAGGCCTAAACATGGGTAAACCCATGGGCCGACATCCCATACCCGTTACATAATCCCAAATCCCAAAAAGGACCCAAAAAAGGGTCGAGATCCCACGATCTTTGCTTCGTCTTGCGCTCCTCCTTCGACAGGTTGTCGAAGTCCCAAAATAGGTCAAACTTGACCAAGGATCTCCCAAAACTTGGTCAAGGACCAATAGGCCCCCAACACTCACCTGTGACTCGTCCCGAGTCACTCTAATCTGGGTAGTTCTGCTTTGAAATCCTTGAGATTGGCTCGAGCTGCTTCGACTTGATGTTGTGCCATGGCCTCTTGTGAAGTGAACTCTTGGATGACTACCTTGTTCACGGGTCCCTCTAGGCATTGTTCAGCTACAATGAAAACCTGCTCCAGTTATGCTCCTCAGCCTTCGACCTCTGTGAACAATTGGTAAGCCTCATCTTGTACAGGTTGGATCCTCTGAGTTACTTCCATAACTATGCTCTGGATAGTGTGGATCTGCTGCTGGGCAGTGCATTGCTCTTGGGAGTGCTTCATTCGTTCCACAGCTGATAAGGGATTCAGTTTCGCTTGTATCATTTCAGCTTGATACTTCGCCTCTTGGAGCTGCGACTCCAGTGCCTTCAGTTCTAGATTCTTAGTGAGTTTCTCTTAGCTCTAGGCATTGTGATCAGTAAGTTTCTTACATTTCATAGCAAGGGCTTTTATTCTCTCAATTGTGCTTCGAGCAGTTGCTTCTCTTTGATCCCTTACATCTTGTGGAGTCTCGGGCACTGCGCGGAGCTCTAAGTCTGCTATGCGTTGTTGTAGTTGTTGGATAGCTTCTGCGAGCTACTCTACTTGTTGCGTGACTCGGTCCTCTACCTTTATTTATACAACTGTCACAGAGCGAAGTTCTCTACTGACCGCTTCTTTCACTTCGAGTTGCTCTGCGAACAATTGTTCTTTTCCTTGTTGTATCTATGCTTTTTCTTCATCGAAATTTTCTTGGAGAGAAATATTTTCCTGTTCTGCAGCTCGGCACTGCTCTACAAGTACTCCTTGCAGTTGTTTCAAGGCCTCGATGGCTTGTTCTATTTCTTCTTTTTCTCGTCGAAGGCGAGCTTCGACTGTATTAGCTAGTCGATGGAGTTGGGTTGCATCGTCTCCCAACTCTGGTTCTCCCGATGGCAGGGGCGCAGTGGAGACTGTGTCGCTGGATTGAAGGGCATGTTGTACCCCTCGAAGTTTGATTTCAATTATATCATACATTTACTCCTTCTTCGCTCCTTGTTTCTCTACTATTTCCAGTGAAGCGTCGTTCAGGGCTGCTATGATGAAGTCAAAATCATCGGAGGTGAGGACAGTCTGCATCTTGGTCATGGTGGCTTTCGATTTCTTCCAAGAAGAAGGTTTTAGGGGGGGAAACTTCCTCTTCTTCAAGGGTTCAACCTCATCTCTGGGTGGTTTTACTTCGATGGGCTTATGTTCAGCTTCTACTTCATCATCGCCCCCTCGGTCAGGTGACACTGAAGGAGTATTTCCTGAGGTGTTGCTTAAGTTTTGGACCTCCTCAATCTTCTTCTGTCTGCTGGTTCTGGGTGGATTGTGTTCTTTATGAGTGTCCTATGGACTATCAAGATCATATATCTCTGCGGGGTTGGTGGGGATAAGGAGGTCAGCAGACCATTCCTTAGTGATTTCTTCAAGGTCTTCTTCTATAAGCTTATAATATGATTGGAGCTGCTCTTGATGTTCATCTGCTCACGTTGTAATGTAGATGAAGTTTCGATCTACGCTGAACTTCATCAAGGGTCGGAATATTTGTAAGGTGTTCGGATTCATTCAAGGCTCGGCTTCGATGGATTGCTTTAGCTGGAGGTAGTATGTATGAAACACAAAATTCGACTACCATTGTTTGTTCATATCGGTTGAATACCACAAGGTAGCAACCACTGCAATGAGGACCAGGAGCCAGCTGAAATGAAATCCATAACCCTGATACTATGCTTCTCGGCAATCTAGTTCCAACTGGTTAACTAGGTACTTCGCCCAGTTAATCTGTAGGCCTTTCGCACACTTCCCTGTGAGGTCAACGACAAAGCCGATGACCTGCGTAGGTTGATTCTTCCTTACTAACTTTCCAGCTATCAGTTGAAATGCTAAGCGCACTACGCCACTATGGATGGAAGCTATATTGTAGCCTCTTGTTCCCTTCTCAACGTCGCCATATGTATCCTTGATCTTATGTGTGAGTACGTGATCTGCGGCTTTTCCTGGATAAAAGTCATGCAGGTCAGGTCCTTGCATACTCAGTCCTGTGATCCTGTGGATCAGCGTTGGGTCAACTATAATACAATGGTCTAGTCATAAGTAGCTTCCATGGTAACACGACAATAGCATCTTGACACAGGTGTTGACTTCCTGGTGTCTTCTGAAGTGTGGGATCTTCATGACATTTAGCAGGGTGGACTGTGCAAGGTTCATTGTCCACGACTGAGGGATGATCTTCGAATTCTTCCCCTTCATTCTAGTTAGGTACTTGTACAGGGTGAGCATACCATAGATCTTGTGATCTCCAAGGTTGAAGTCGCTGAACTTTAGTGCTGCGATCTTTTACTGGTCTACTCGAACTGCGCATATCCCCTTCGGGAGGTACGCAGTAACTATGGTGTATTCAAAATCTCTTGGTACGCTATCACGATTCACCGCGCTAGCTAGAGGCGGGATGTAATCGGGAAATATGGTTGGAATCAGTTTTGCATTTGTGAGGTCGTCTTTATGCTTGGTTCTCTTTTCTGTTGATGGCCAGGATGGTCTGGCTTCGTGAGCAGTCAACGGAGAGGCTTGCACCATTCTCGTCGATGAAGCTTGTATACCTGTAGACATCAACATGACTCTTTCAGTCATGAGATCGATCAGAACTTCTTCGACAACTTTCTCTGCAGCACTCAAATTGTCCGACATACACGCTCGGGGTTGGAAATCTTCGGGTTCGAGGAGTAACTTAGACACTGCAATAGGATAGAGGGAAATAACGCAATGATCACTGTATAAAATCAACGAGTCTGCGGGCTCAAATTCACGGTTAGAAAAAGTGTTCTCGGTGCATGGCGTAATGGGATAAATAGATAACTTGGCAACGGATTGCTTGCAATGGTCGATAAGCCTTCATTAACTCTGTTCTGTCCGTTACAGTGCGGTCCAACGGTCTGGTGGCGAACCATAAATGCCTTTCTACCCGTTCGAGGGGTTGGCCTAACAGTTATATTGGTCCCAATGGCTATATTGATTCTCCCTATACACAAAGGCTCGTTGGCCTCACAATCGCACGCACTTAAGATGGTGTGCATGGTATCCTGGAATGTGCACATTTCATCATTTTACTGCGCAGTACATGTGCGCACTATGCCATGAAAGGTGCATACAAAAATGATATCAAACAACTCAACAGCTTAAGTACATTTGCATTTATATTTACAATTGGGTTCGGCCTTAGGGATATTACAAAAATACAATCACACATCATCCACAAAATAACACAAATATTTTCTCTAGGAAACCCTCATGGGAGAAAAACTAGCTAGAATGTGAGGCTGCTCTACTCTCTTTTATCTGGTATGGAAATAATGCTAGTACAAAGGAGAAGGCACTCTTTGTAGAGTTACCTAAGACTTGAGGTTTGTTACACTGCTACAGAACATTTACTCCCATTGGTATACTCTCTAATTTCCCACTCCCAGTGGTTTTTCTGTTCTATGGAACAAAATACAATAACATAGAATGGAACCCCTTCTCCTCCTGGCGGCCTAGTATTTAACATAGCTCAGTGGTCATCTAGGGTTGGGGTATTGACTTCATCAACCCTAAATTAGTGATCGGGTTTGGAAATTCTAGAGTGTTCTATAAAATCCTTTATGTGGCTAGCCCCACACGTTTAAGTAATGGGGGATGGCGTGGCTTCCCGCACCAGGGTGACAATATGATAGGTCAACTTGCAGGAGGCATAACTTTCGTATACAAACTCCAATTGAGGCCTTTCTTGCACCGTTAGAAAGGTCTCGATGTGTATAATACAACATATTCCTCCATGGTAAGATTTGGACCATAAAAAAGTGTTGTTTGATGCCTCAAAATGGCTCTCAAAGATTTCAAACGGTTTTTTGGATCCAAATTTCCAAATTTGGACTAGCTGCCAAAATGTCCCTGTAAGCTAATTCCTCCAATTTTTCCACCCAAAAGGTATTGAGATAGATGGAAAATGATATAATGATCCAATCTCTCTCTCTCTCTCTCTCTCTCTCTCTCTCTCTCTCTCTCTCTCCACACACACACACACGTGTGTGTGTGTGTTTTCCTCGAGAAAAAAAAAACATTGTTAATTCTGGATAGAATTCAAAATACAATATTCAAAGTGCCACCTGTGCTCTGACCCAAAAATTACATATCATATACCTTCCCCAAATAAACCTTGTTGAGACATATTCAAGAACAATTTTTCATTGTCATAGTTACAAAAAAAACCACCCACACACACAGTTATAAATAATGTAGATGTAATGACCTAGAAGAGATTAAGGTCCCATCCAAATATTCTTCTTCGGTAATATGATCTTGTGGTTGTGTGATACCCTCCTTATACAAAGAGTCTTCCAATGTATTATTCTCCCTAAAAACATGATCAATGAATAAAAATTAAATTTGAGAGGCAACCTCCTTAAGTAGCCTAACCGAGAGAGATAAACTAATATTATGAATTTGAATTCCACCTTTCATCCATTTGATTGTTAAGGTTGATTCCCCAAACACTTGTAGATACATGATACCTTTGGACATAGCAGACTTGAGAAGAAACAATAAGGCTTTGAAATCTCCAATATTGTTCGTCCCTATGCCCACATTTTTTGTCCTAGTAAAATAATGGGAGTTGGTGAGATGGAGTATGTATCCCAAACCAACAAATTGACCTATTCCTTGATATGCCTCAACAAATAATCTACATGGGGACCTATTGTCAATTACTTATTCATTGAGAATCCTTTGCTTTGTGACTTTTATTGTGGACTGAAAGGAAGTAAGAAGATCCATCACCTCGGTAGCCATCTAGAAAGAAGGATTTTTTTATCCTCAAATGTATAGGCATTCCAAGCAAGCCAAATGCCCCAAATGATCAGGTATGGCAAAACTGTTTTCTCTTTAATATCTCAAGTAAGAGGTCATAGGGTTAAGTCCCTGAGCTGGCTACCTCTGTAGATATTATTGGGCCTCACTTGATGTCCTCTCTAGGTCAGGTTGCCAAAAATGCAACTGGTTGGTTGACCTCATGTACCATCCTTGAAATGAGGGGAGGTACTTGGAGTATTTCTTGGGATGTGTATTCCATCGAAAATATATATATATATATATAATTCTTAAATTCAATTGTGTTTTAGCACCAAAATAAACATTAAAACTTTTCTATAATGTCTAATTAGCCTCGATGTATATTATCATATTTCATAAAAAAAAATCATCATGTCGAAGGAGAAAGGGTTTGGGTTCAAGGGTCCTGCCTTGCAATTTCATGGGAGAAGAGAGAAACGATTTCACATGACAACCCTTGATTCACAAATAGTAAAGTGGTTCAAGATAGGGTTCTATTGAGCATGGTTTGAATCTTCCCCCGATGTCTTTTTGTTTCCAACTAAATCCTTATATTTTCAATAAGGTGAAGAGGACATGTTTTTTCACATTTAATCGATTTGAGAATGATATGATTCTTCTCATTACAAAAGCTTATCATTATTTTGGGAGGCATTGAAATAAAAACCATATATCTGTCAATGAAGTTTGTATATATATGTTTTTCCTCATGGGTGTCCCGTGTTCATCCTTCCTAGCCATGAAATGGATTTAGATTCCATCTTTAACTAATTACATAGACCCTAATCTCAACCATTGATAGTGCTAGTTTGTGAGATATGGGGACCTCAATCCAATAATAAGCTTTCCTTAAAATTGTTCCCAATAAAATATTTTTTATCGTGCATTAAAGGTTGAGTTAAAAACTAGTTCATCTTACATAAATATCGGATTAGAAAATGTTTAGGGATTCAAGGATATAAATTATATGGTGTTTTCTTTATTTCTATTGCACATCCTGTATGGTTTTGAAGCTATAGTTACATGCACTAAATTAGAATATGAGTAATATGGTTTGATTCGGCATGGCATAGAAATCACTCTCAAGAGATATTGGATACTCTCAATTAGTTTAATCATCATTATTTCATCACCAAGTGGAAGTGAAGGAATTTCTAGTTGTTTATCTTAATTAACATGAATATTATCACAAGGAAGCATTGTATATAACCCCTTTTGCTCAATTGTATTTAATCCTAGTATAGCAAGGACATTGGCCTTCTCAACACATATTTCTATTGTTATTTTAAATCTCTAAATGCAATATCAAATTCATTAAAGATTATGTTGTTATCACTATTCAAATAAGCCAACGAATCAAGACAAATGTTGGAAAGCACATTGCTACTCCTATTGAAGTGGCCATATCACATGATATCCTTGAAAATTTCATTTATAGTTGTGAATTTACACACAACTTCATTGTAAACATACTAAACATTCTTTAGTAAGGGGTGTTATTATTCTTCTTCCAAGAAATACCCCAAATCTACCTCTTGAGGTTGTTTGTTGGAACCTTTTTCCTCCTTTTTGGCCTTTTCTTAACCAATTGTCTTGTAACAATCTTACAAATTTAGAAGCTCTAGAGCAATGTCTACAAGTACACGATTTATTCTACTAATGGACAAGTTATTTTTAGTGTAAATTTTTTTAAACGTGGCAGGGGGATTGAATGGAGTCTCCTCTTTCCTCTTCAAGGGGGCTATCTCAAAATACTTAATAAAATCTAACATAGCTTCTTACTTCTATAAATAGTTTCTCATTACCCAAAACCTAACCACTCATGGTATTAAAATTAATGAGTACCAACTACCTAGTGGGCCTTATTCATAAGTATCACCATTTTACATTAATTAACCACACACTGACTACCTAGTAGACCTTATTCAAAGAGAACCCTAG
>SNQJ01S0189428.1:5054-18246 GCA_010110895.2 Picea sitchensis | reverse complement strand
GTTCTGGCTCAGAGCCTGAACCCGCATATGAGTCAGAGGATTTCACTTCGGCCACAAGCGACTGCTTTGAGCAGCAGTCAACAGTGTTATGCCAAGGGCTCTTATGGAAGTCGCACCACTTCCCGGTATCTTTATTTGTCTTTCCGGTGTCCTTATTTTCTTGCGGCTTGGACTGGTTGTCCTGATACTATCCATCTTTCCTATGTCCTTTGTTGTGTGGGTTGGGGCCTCCCTTCCTTGGATTTTGTTGTGAGGGGTTCCCAGGCCCAAAATTCTACGTCTTTTGTTTGAGCTTCTGCTCGACTTTGACAACATATCGGTAGGCCGTGCCCAAGGATGAGATGTCCAAAAATTCCATTTCGGTCTGGATGTATCTATGCAGAGCACTTCAAAACTTGAGCACCAGATGTCGCTCCGAATCTTTGATACCCAGCTTGGTGCGCAAGGTATGAAAGATATTCGTGAAATTTGGCACTGCTTGGTGTCTTTCTTGCCACAGTGTGGTCCATTTGGTATACAAGTCGTCATAACTTCCGACAGGGTAGTATTGTTCCTTAATAGCATCCCTGAAGGAATCTCAGGTGGCCATGACTATAAATAATGAGGGTTCCTCTGTTTCCTTTTTCTCATAGAAAGTTTCCCACCAATCTTTGACATGCAGAACGACTTTGAGGAGAGTAAAAGTAATATTTTCTCTATTCAAAAAGTTATGGACAGAAAAATACCCTTCTAGTAAATTCAACCACTTGTCTACAACATCTGCATCTATCTGACCTTCAAATATAGGAATATCAAAGTTTATTTGTACCTTGAAGGGGGTGGTGCCTCTGCTCGAAGAAGATCTACCGCCTGTTGGGAGCCGTCGAAGGATTTGTGCGAAACTATCCATCATCTCGTTCCTTTGTTGCATGAGGGATTCCTCAATAAAAAGTTTGAAAGGATCTCTTGTCCCATCATATTTCTTTTCTCCTGCCATGAGAGGTCGCTTGGGTGTGCGAAAGATTTTTTCCTCAAGAGAAACAAGCTCGAGACCCAACTCTTTGTACTCCGACCTCGTTGGGGACATGCATTAAGATGACAAGGAGCAGACCGCTTTGATACCAATGATACATATTTTATGACCAGAACAAAATGACTATAGATTATTAACAAGTTCTTAACACAAAATAACAAAGATATAGTAAAATTGGTTTTCTATTCAATAAGGAAATAAGCTGAAACTGTAAAATGCAACGGAAACAAGCTTGCTGGAATGGTGGTGGCTTATCTCTGAGAAGAGATGTGACGGTTGCGCTCATTCAGAAGAAGATGATTACAATGAGGCTCTGAAGGCCTTTTTACAATAAACAGGAATGCCGAAACCCTAGACATCCAAAAACCTAACCCTAGGAGATGAAGCACCAAAAGTCATGTGGGCCCCGTTTGGGTAAGTTAGTACATCAACTTCCTGGGGTCGTAACTTTTGCATACGATCTCCGTTTTAGGCGTATGATAGCCCGTTGGAAATGTATCATCAAGGAAATTCATTTTGGGGGCTCAATCATGCCTTTGGCTATCATTAAGAAGCTTGATCTTGAAAAACCTTTATTTAGGCCCTCAAAATGGCCCCGGAAGTTAAAACTGCTAAAAATAGTAAATTGCCAAAATTGTCAGAAAACTATTTTGAGCCAGTTGGAAGAGGTGGGTGGCCACTGGTATCCACCTGGATCAATCAACCTCGGGCTTCTTGGTGGCAATTGATGGAAAAAACATGAAAATAGAAATTGACCAAGGAGACTAGTAAGCAATCCTCACCTAGCTACTCCTCGTTATAATTGAAAACAATGCTCAACTAAGTACCTACTAGAAATTATGGCAGGCATCTTACCCACTGAAACGTCAATTTGACGAGTTCAAATTTCACATGCCGATAAGTGTTGATGTGTAGATTTAGTATCTACCTGTCAAATGCATGTTAAAATGAAAAAAAATGTTCTATGGGATGTCAAATTCCATGCCTCGTCCCTTCTCTTAGGTATTGACATCTTGGTATTTCCATATCACAGGGAAAATATTTAAGTAGGGTCCATGATAAATGGATTGATCATTGAGTAGTGTATGTCTCATAGAACACAACTTTGTTCACTCTAACCAGCGTATATATTCTTGTTTTCACTTCCATCATGTAGCTTGGTTATGTAATATTGTTTATTGCATATGGAATCAAACTATATTGTATATTTGAATATATCATATCTCTTTCTAATATGTGTATTTGAATATTTCATAGCTCTTTCCCCACAAGAAAAATTGCAATTTATGCATAAATTTTGTTCCTTATTCAACTTTGTTGTTTTTAAGTTCTTACTCTAATCGTAGGCCATCCAAAAAGGGTGAAGAAAAAGAAAAAAGACAAAATGAAAATTCACTTCACAAAACTCCAATTTTCCCCAATTTTCCCTCTTGGTATGGTTCACATCTTGAGTGACACAATATGCAAAATCATATTGAAAGAGAGAAATTCTCATTGTCCAACATAAAAGTTTTTAACAATAGTAATGTTTGTGAAAATGAAGCCCCAATCATTTAATTAACATCTATTTTTGGTCATTAGGGATATATCTGATTTGTGGAGATCATTGAAATACTAAAGGCTATTTTTTAAGTAAAAATATGGTTTGTTTTTAACCATTTTTTGGATATCTCTTCATAATGTAGCTTGGTTTGTTGTACAACCCATTTGTGAGAGAATCAATGTTCATATCTAGTTGATCCTCTCACTATATTTCAATGCATTATCTAGTATTGCACATAAGTGCTATGGGCTATGAATCCTTAGGTGCATTCTTGACCAAATTGTGTGCTGTCCCTTTCCAATACAAAGACCTACACACATTGAATTTCATTCCTTTTGCAAAGGTGTGATTATAATATAATTTGGTAATTCTAGAAATTTGAGGTAAAATAATATTACCTAGACCTTGAGGTTGTAATTATGAATGTCTAGTTTTAAAAATGTATGTATGCAATGTTTAGTTGATCTCCTTAAACACTAGACACAATATGTTTAACATATTAATGAGGAAGTGCACTAACAAGGGGGGTGTGTTATGATGCATTTCAATTTATGCATTTCATTTTTAATACAATGACAAGTGGCTTTTGCAACAGTGATTTTCCTTAAATTTTCAGCATTGTTTTTTTTATATTTTTAAAGATGGGTATGATACACATGTCGAAAGAGAATTATGAAAAAGGGTAAAGAAAGGGGTGTGACCCCAATCAAAATAATGGAATGGATGTTAATCAATATATTTTTCTTAAGAGTTTGAATGTATATTGAGGAAATGAATATGAAACCAAAAGAAGTAGTGATGTAGTAGTTCTAGGACAAGGAACATTGTTAGTCTTTTACCTTAACTCCCCTAGTTAAGGACATATGTTGATACTTTGTGTATAATGTCCATATTTATTAAATAAATTCTATTAGGTAGTTAGAGTGTGTAATCAATAAATGCAAGGTGGCCTCAATAAAGAAGTTCCATTAAGTAGTTGGTGTAGCTTCTTTAATAAATCCACATTAGGTGGTTATGGTTTGGATAGGTAAAAACTATTTAGAGTAGTAAAATCTATGTAACCAAGTGCCAAGTGATTTATATTGTATTGGAGATTTTCTCAATTAGAGGTTTCCCCCTCGAAGAGGCAAGTGAACAATGCTTCCTATTCAAAATATCAATAATGGTTTTCCTATTAATGTTACTTCAATACTTTAGTTCTATTTCATTTTCTTTCTATAGTTACATTTATATCAATATCTCTCTAGGTTATTTGTTTAAGATATTAAAGTACACCATAAATGGTCTTGGGGCACACTCCTATGCCAACACGTGCCCAATTTTTAGAGAATTTATTTTTAGGCTACAAACATATTCCAACATATTCCAACATAACGATCCATCATTCATCAAGTAAAACTATGACTGGAAATAATACACATAGGGAATACATACAAGGTCATCTAGTTGGATGCCCTTGTACACCACTGTTGTGACGTGGAAACAAATACCACATCAGATAGAATCTGTATATAGACTCAATCTTCTATGTACCATTGGGTATATTGGAATCTCCCTATGTGCACCTGAAACCATATTTACATAAATCCATTGATTGTCTAGATTCTATAGAATATTGAACACAACACTTAGGGAGATCACTCTCATGTATAAAGGAAAAAATTGTATGACTAGGGTATAGTGTATCCTCCTTAGTTATCATTGTGAAAGTTCGGTTGACTACTATTATTGAAAACACTCAAGTATATCAAAGAGCTATAACACTTTACACTCCTTTTTTCTTAGGGCCCTATGAACCTTAGCCTCTATCGCATGGGAAATATATTCCAATCTCTTGAAATCTCAAGAATTGAGAATTCCATCAGTGCAGTAATAAGGTAGGAGTAAATACTCCATAAATACTCTAGAATTTAATGTCACACTAGACCATTTTTTTAGACATATCTGAAAAGTATCCTCTTGCAACTCTAATAGTATTGATGTATCTCTTGGGTAACCCTTTGGGTGCACCTCATAGGCCTAGGTCGAACCTAACCCTTATCGGTGACCTATCTCACAACATCCTCGTCAATGTTGAATACATTGGTATATTTCCTGATAACCCTTCAAGTGGTCCATGTGGTCCCATTATCACACTAGAAACATGTCAACTGTGGAATATAAAATGAATTCCATAATTCTAGCAATGAAGTCCCTAATGTAGATAGTTTATGCAACTAAGTACCAACTTCAGAGCTACATAACTATCATCAATGGACAAATCTCTCTTTGTTTTGATAAATTTGAAAATTTAGAGGGTAAGAATGATGATGATGAATGTTCCATGGGTGTAGTCTCTTGCAACAACTACCCCTTTCATTATATTTCCACTAATATGGTACATTGATTACCTAAGGTAGTTTTGAATAAGTTTTATGGGTCATATCTGCAAAGACAAGTTGAATAGATGGAACACTACTTTTCCCTTTGTGTTATAATGAATGACCTATTGAACTCATAATAGGATCAAGAACATTGGAAGTGGTGGCAATGGCATAAGAAATAATCTCTCAGATACATTGCATGGAAGTAGTTTGTTAAATCTCTTTTTGGTCACTTTGAAAATGATATTATTTTTGTGGCATTGCTTATGAAATTACATCAAATAAGCGCAATGGAATAATATATTGGTTCTTTTGAATTCTTGGCAATGATATCAAAAAAATTGATTATAGAAATTTTCAAGCAATGTTTTATTAATGGTCTGAAGGAGGAAATAAAATCTCACATTGAGATAAATCACTCTGCTACCTCGTTGGAGGCCTATAAGCTAGCTTATTGTGCATAGGTTTTGATATATCCCCAGTCCAAACACTGAAAATTGGTTCCATGACCACACCAAAACTTTGTGCCTTATCCACATCCTACTCCACCCCTCAAGGTCAAAAAATTGACATAGTGAGAAATCATACATTGTAAACTCAAAGGGCTTTGATATGAGTATGATCACAAATATTTTCCTAAGAATAAATGTAAGGAACATATATTATATATGGCCATATCCAAAGACATTTTTTATGATAAAGCTGGCAGGTTGATTATGAAGAAAATCACCCCTACTATAGAGGGTGTTCCCTCTCTGAGCCAACATTATGAAGAACCCCAAATCTCCCTTCATTCCTCGAAAAATATTTCATCTCCTTGGATATTAATTTAGTCGGATATATCAAGCATAGGAGGTGATTATCTTAATAGACAACAACAATAACCACAATTTCATCCATTATTGCACCATAGAATAAACACATAGTTATATCCCTATTGTTAACAACTTTCAAATTATGATTGCAAAAGTGGGATTTATGAAATGTGGTGGCAAGTGTGATAATGTGAAACTCAAAATGGGTGATTATTTCTAGAAACTAACATGTTTTTCATTGAAATGGGAGGATTTGACATCATTTTGCATGAAAAATGCTAAGAAAATTGGGTCCCATAACCATGGATTTCCTAGAATTATACATGATTTTCAAGAAGGACAAGCATTTCTACACTTCCATAAGTCTTAAATTAGGCTCTCTAGAAATAGTCAGTTCTCATTGTATGGAAAATATCTTGAAGAAGGGTCATTCATGCATTATTGCACAATTCCATGCCATCCATGTCCTAGATGATACTTCCCTATCAATTCATTATGACTTGTAGATGGTTTTGTAGAAACACCAATAGGCCTTTGAACTTCCCTATGGACTACCACGTTCATTTGATGAGCATGGTCATAGTATACCACTAATTCTAGGTATCCAACTACTAAATGTGTGCCCATATCGCCATCCTTTTGCATAGAAAAATGAGATAAAAAAATTAAATTTAGCAATTGTTGGAAGTAGATGTGATGCATCCTTGTACCATCCCTACTCCTTTCAAGTTATTATGGTTCTTAAAAAATAAGGTGCTTGGCGCATGTGTCCCGACTTTCATATTCTTAACAAATTGATAGTCAAAGATAGATTTCCCATTTTTGTCACTAACAACCTCTTAGATGAGCAACATTAGAATTAATGAATCCCATATTCCTCAAACCACTTTCTGCACATATGAAGACCATTATGATTTCTTGGTGATGCCTTTTGGTCTTATTAATGCACCTTCCACTTTTTAAAGCATTATGAACAATATATTTCAACCCCTTCTGCACCATTTTGTCCTTGTCTTATTTGATGATATCTTGGTATACAATAAAACTTGGGAGACACATGTGGCACAAGTGGATTACGTCTTACAAATCTTCTACAATCACCAATTATTCATCAAACATTATAAACGTGATTAAGTGGAATATTTTGGGCACATTGTTAGTCAAGGTTGAGTATGTGTTGTTCCTAAGAAAATTGAGGAAATGAAATATTGGTGTCACCCAAAGAATCTCAAAGTTTTCGTGGATTCCTTAGCATTACCTGTTACTATAGGAATTTTGTGAAAAACAATGGTAAAATTTCAATTACCCTCACCACCTTGCTCAATAAAAATGCCTTTGATTGTAATGGAGCTATTGAAAAAAAAAATTAGGGTTTAAAAGAAGCTACACATACTACTCGTGTCCAAGCCATGCCAAACTTCAATAATCCTTTCATCTTGGAATGTGATGCATCAAGCAAAGGTGTTGGGGAAATGCTAATGTAAAAGGGACACCCCTTTCCATTCACTAGTAAACAATTGTATGGTAAAACTTGATCAAATCAACCTATGGAAATAAAATGACAGATATACTTCATATAGTTGATATGTGGTATCCTTACCTAATTGGGCATCATTTCCAAATTAAGACAGAGCATCACAATTTGAAATACTTCTTGGAATAGTGTTTGTCCTCAACAGAGTAGAGAAATTGGGTCACCAAAATGTTAGGCCATGATTATGAGATCATCTACAAGAAAGTAAAGGAGAATGTAGTGGTCGATGCTTTATCTTGGAAGTCTGAGGAGGAAACATGCCTATTTAATTTATCCTTACTAATTCTTGATTGGACAGAGGAGGTATGTTATGAATGGTTAGTAGATGCCAAAACCATTCAACTTCTCCAACAACTCCAGGACAACCCACATACACATAAGGGATACAATTGGTAGAATGTTTCATTGTAGTGTAAAGGGTACATCCTTTTGTCTATAATTCTACACTCAAAGAAGGAGTCTTAACTAAATTACACTCCTCTCCCATAGTGGGTCATGTAGGGTTTCATAAAACATATGAATGGATTGAGTGTTCGTTCTTTTGAGAAGTCAAGAACAAAGACATATGCACTAAACGTTTGGTAGATTGTGACACATGCCAAACGCATAAGGGTGAAATGGTGAAGCCTTTGAGATAATTACAACATTTATTGATTCCTACAACAATTTGGATTGAAATTTCCATGGATTTTATGGTGGGGTTACCTAAAGAAAGAAATAAATTAGTCATCATGGTGGTTGTTAACCACCTTTGCAAGTACGCTCTCTTTTTTCCCTACAACAATCATTCAAGGCCTCTATAGTCGCACAAGTATTCATGGACAATGTTTGTAAACTGCATGGCATGTGTAATTCAATTGTGACATATCATGAACATACATTCACCTGGAATTTCTAGTAGAAGTTGTTTAAACTACAAGGTAGCCAATCGAAAATGAGCATGAATATCGTCCCTAAACATATGGTTAGACAAAAATGGTCAATAAGTGTCTAGAAATCTATTTGTGATTTTTTTCCTTAGGAGAGAAGGCATAGTGGGTTCAATGGCTACCCTTTGAAGAATAATGGTACAATATTTCTTATCATGGTGATACAAAAATGTTACCCTATGAAGTGGTCTATGGACCAAACCCCCCATCAATGGTCTTTTACTTACTAGGCACATCCAGGGTTCAATGGGTGGACAAAACCCTGGAAGTCCATGCTGACAATCTTTGTACACTCAAGGGAAAGTTGGTGTTGGCTTGGAATGAAATCAACCAACAAACTGATCAACATTGATTTTAGAACCACTTTGAAGAAGGGGTTCAAGTGTTCCTTCATCTCTATCCCTATAAGCAGACACACTCAAGGAGAAGAGTAACCATAAGTTCACACCTAAGTTTTGTGGACCCTTTCCAATAAACAAATGTATTGGACATGCTACTTACAATTTGGCTCTCTCATTCCACTCTAATATCCACCTAGTATTTCATGAGTCATGCTTTAGGAAAGTGGTAGGTTGAATTGTTGAGTTCAAACGATACTCCTAGAATTGGTTGACAAGGGTTTCACTTAGTTGTTGCTAGAGGCAGTTTTAGATAAAAGAGGGTCTCGTCTATGCCAGTGAACTATCTAGGAAGTCTTGGTATAGTGGAAGGATACATAGCCTAAAGATATATGTGGGAACCATCCAAAATCCTACAACAATTTCCACTTCTCCAACCTTTAGGACAACACTATAGTTTTCAAAGGGGGAGGGCCTTTTAGTGTCCCAACCTAACTCCCCTAGTTAATGGGATGGGTTTTTACTTAATGTATAATAGTGACCATATTTATTAAATAAGTTCCACTAGGTAGTTAGAGTGTGTAATCAATAAATGTAAGGTGGCCTCATTAAATAAATTCCACAAGGTAGTTGATGTAGCCTCATTAATGAAGGCACAATAGGTGGTTAATATTTTGGATAGTTAGAAGCTATTTATGGCAATAGAAACCATGTAATTGGGTGCCCTTGTGTAGTTCCATAATCTTTATCCTCTTTTAGTTTTGGTTCAAAGCCACTGTCTTTGGATTCTCCACTTTGTCTAGTTTTTAACTCCTTAACATTTCTTCTCAAATCCCACAGTTCTTTGCACATAACCACTATTTCTTATCTTCTTTCGATTTCTACAATTGTTAGTCACATCAATCATGGAAACCTCTAAGCCTATCCACTTGCTAAGATCTAAGTGATGCAGTCACCATTTTCTCTATAGTGAGTCAAAATGATCACTAAAACCTTTGAGCCTTTCCACCATGAGGGGTTCACTAATTAGCAATATTATATCATGTGCCTTCATATTGGGGGATTTATTAAAATTATAAAAAATGAAAGAAATATGTTACCTAGTCTATAGGGGTCAAGATATATTTTTGATATATTAAAACAAACACACACACATTGGAGGGGTTTAGAATTAGGTATCAACTGGGGAGTTTGAATTAGGTACCAAGGGGTTTGAATATGTGGCTTTGTATTGGATAAGTCAATTCCCTTCAAGATCCACAATAATGTATTCATTCTCTTGATATGATCTTCTTCCTCTTCATTGTTAAATGCTTAGAACCCTATTTGCAACACGAGAAGTTCCAACATATGCAACAATTTATACAATTTATTAGGCACTATAGTACTCGACATTCCCCACAAATATCCCATATCATCCTATTGTGTGCATTCTCCCATCAATTTTGGACTCGTTGAATCAAGGATTTGACCAAAAATTGAATTAGAAATCAAGGATTTGAACAAGACATGAAAATGCTACCCGGTGGAAGGACTTTGTAGCGAATCTCCATTGGGTAGAAACAAAGGCTCATAGGAATCTACACATGTAGCTTCTAGAAATGTTTTTTCCCCTCCCAATAATAAGTGTGATGTAGACCTTGATTATTTATTTATGACTCAAAATCCAACCTCTTTGCTACTTGTCTCTTTGCTTGGTTTCTTCTTTGGCAAAGAGATCAAGAGGAATACTTTGGGAAACTTGGACCTTTTTTACCACATTGGATGATGCAAAGCAATTAGTATTGTTATAATCTCCATTGATCTCCAATCAATGTGTGGGTTAAATTCAAACAAGGTAAAAAAGGGAAAAAAAGGTCATCTATCAATGTACATAATCATCATCTAGAGCTTATAGGAGGAGGGAAAATTTTAGGGGATAAATTTCACCCATGGGCTAATTTTCCATGTTTTCCCCAAAAAAGATTCATCTATTTCCATTTTTTCTAAAAATGATTCGCCCAAATTCTATAGAATAAAATTATTTTACCCTAAAAATCACCAAAATTTTATAGAAATTATATTAAAAACTTAGAAATTTGAATATTTTTACAAAAATATTGCCAAACATTTTAGTTTCCATATTAATGGTTATTAAGATTCACCAAGGTTTCTACATTTTATGATAAATTTTCATCCTTAAAATTATCCATGTATAGGAGTTGTGTCATAGAAACATACTTGGGGTAGAAATAAAAAATGGTATTAAAAATGTCATGAAAATATTGGAAACCTAGGATATCTAGTGAAAATAAGGGTTCTCTAACTCGAAATGTGTATTGGGAGGGGGGTTCAAGAAAATAATTTTGGGAGGTATGCTTCAATATCTAGTGAAATTAGGAATTTTGTTTAATCTCCTATGAATGCGCATTCTATGTCAAGGATTAAATGAGTGAAACCCTTGTGATTGCCACCTACTTAGATCCAAAAAATGCAATTTCCATTTTTGCATTCATGAATCACATAGTCACAACACCAAGATCAAGCTTTACTATTTACATAAGATCTCTTAGAGACTTTCCTCACTTTGATACCATTTGCATCAGCGCTCCTAGAGAGTTTCCTCCTAGAGGGTAATGGGTCCAATCATAGTTCTACACTCTTCCAATGGAATATGTGCATGTTAAACTATGAACAACCAAATTAAAACAAAGATTTGTTTTATAAGTTAATCATCATCAATTTATAGACATACCATAGAACCATATTTCTTAGTGATATGAGAAAATCATCAACACATTCCCATCAATGCAAAGACATGTCCATCAATAGATTCCACATATGCGTCGATGTTAGCTACTATGGCTCTTAATCTACTCCCTATGATTGTTCGACTAGTAACTACAATATGACTAGCTCATTGTTACCCATGTCTAATTATGTTGGATTGATGTAGGCTCTTCCAAATGGCTAATGCATATTTACCAAGCCTCCAACCATGACCCTCTTTTATGGTATCTTATTTATTTTTCCTCTGCATCTTCATTGGTGTCTCTCCAACTTCCTTATGTAATTATTGTAACATCCTCTAATGCTTTTCCTTCTCAATGTTGTTCCTAACAATATTCATTATCTATGCCCTTCATGTTTCACATTCCATGTATGATGTAATGACTTCCTTGGTGCATTCCTATGTCAAGCACATTTGTTGCTCTCAAAATCTCTTACATGTTGCCTTTATACCTTTGTCATGTATATGCAATTTCTTTCATTAACCTTCCTTAGGATGTTGATGACATTAGCATTCCATGAGCATTCCATGTATTATTTTTCATCACATCTATGTTTATACTTCATCATTTTTATCATATATGTGTGTCATTCATTTATACTACACTCATCTTTAACAACTCATATGTATTTCACTCCTCAAGCTCACTCTTAGACCTTTCTCTTTTAAAACCTGTAAAAAAATACTTTGGATTTTAAAAGTTGAAAATATTTTCTTCAATTTTCATATATTTTTGAAAAAATAATTACATTTAACAACAGTTTTTAATAAACTTTTCATTATTTATTTATTTAATCTTAATGAGCATTTTAAAATTTATTTATTTATTTTTCAAAAATTATAATTTATAATTTTGTTTTTTAAAAATGTTTTTCATTTTATCTTAGTAGTGTATGAATTCTTCCTAACTCTGCACAACGGATGCAAAAAGAAACCCCTTTGAAAACACGTGATATAATGCAAAGAGGGCACATGCGCACATTCTACATGTCTGTAAGGTCAAGTAATTTTGAAACAATGGATTTCATAGCTGCATTGATTGACTCGATGCAATAAAAATATTTGATATTTGGATTCAGCTCACGCTATTGACTATTTGGTGCTCCAACTTGACACTGTCGATTTCAAACAATAATCCCTCGTACAAGAAAGCTAAAATCTTAAAATAATTTTCAAGACAAGATTCAAGGAATCAAGGTGCCACCTCCATGGCTTGACCTGGCCCCTCTTGTGCAATTTGTAATAACGATCGACTAGGAATTCAAAATGCATGGAAATGTGAAAACCATGACATGTGCCCCATGACTAGGGTATAGTGTATCCTCCTTAGTTATCATCGTGAAAGATATGTTGACTAGGGTATAGTGTATTCTCTTTAGTTATCATCATGAAAGATTTGTTGACTACTATTGTTGAAAACCCTCAAAGTATATCAAAGAGATATAACACTTGAAACTTTTTTTTTTTTAGGGCCCAATGAACCTTAGCCTATGTAGCATAGGAAACAGATTCCAATCTTTTGGAATCTCAAGAATTGAGAATTCCATCGGTGTAGTAACACTAAAGTGGGAGTAAGTACTCCATAAATACTTTATAAAACAAATGTCATACTAGACAATTTTTTTAGACATATCTCAAAATTCACCTCTCGCAACTCTAATAGCATTGATGTATCACTTGGGTAACCCTTTTGGTGCACCTCATAGGCCTATGTCGGACCTAACCCTTATCAATGACCCATCTCACAAAGTCCTCGTCAATGTTGACTACATAGGTATATTTCCCGATAACCCTTCAAATGGTCCATGTGGTCCCATGACTCACACTAGAAACATGTCAACTGTGGAAGATAAAATGAATTCCATAATGCTAGCAACAAATTCCCTAA
>SNQJ01S0189426.1:6665-16750 GCA_010110895.2 Picea sitchensis | reverse complement strand
GTGATAGCTTCTTGGATGTTGTAAACTCTCCTATTGTTCTACTGTTTGTGTGGACAGTCCTTCAATAGATGTTCTTCTCCACAACCCCAACATTTCAAGGGTTCCTTCTTTGGGTTATCTATCTTTCTTGGGGTTGCTCCAAAAGGTTTATTTCCACTCTAGGAGGGGAAATTTTGTTGATATACACTTATAGTAGGAAGGCTTATCCTAGATTCATTCCTATATTTATTAAATATTGAGGATTTAAACCCCTTCTTATTGAATCCCGAACCGCTCTTCTTCTTCCAATCCTCGCGAGGTTATGTTTGACTCCCGAGTTGTTCATAACAATACCTCGCCTTTCGGATAGTGTCTTCTAAGGTCTTTGGCTCGTCAAAATCAATCATGTTCTGGTAGGTCTAAGGTAACCCATTGATAAATCGTTGCACTTTTACCTTTTCATCCTTTATGTAGGGCACATACCTCCGCAGCTCAAGGAATTTATCAACATATTCCTCTATGATGAGTTGTCCCAGCTTGAGTTCATAGAATTCCTTAGTCTTCCTATCAAAGTATTTCTCGGACATATAATTTTTCTTGAAGTGTTTCTCAAACAGTTTCCATGATAAGTACTCTTCATGGATTCCTTTCACATTCTTAAGTTCTTCCCACCAAATGGAAGCCTTTCCATTCAGGTTGAAGATGGCTATTCGAGCCTTCAAGTTTTTAGAGTAGTCATGAACTATGAAGTACTTCTTTAAAGCAATCAGCCAAGCTTTTGCCTCTTCCCCCTTTTCAATCTCTCCATTGAAAGAGGGTGGTTTTTCTTTCTTGAACTTATCAAGGTCATGACTTTTGGAATGATTTCACTTCTTGCCTTTCCTTTGAGAATGTGAGCTAGTTTTTCTACTAGAATATTCCTCGGAGTTGTCAGTTTCCTTTCCAAAGGATTCTCCCGATGAGTGTCCCATGTCTCCAAGTTGGACCTTCTTCGAGGTACTCCTCTTGGTGTGGCCACTTATGCGACTACGTCTTCGTATTTCAGGTGGACTTCGACTTCTCTTTGTATGTCTTCGGTCCATATGACTGGTTGCAGGTCCATGCTGCAACTGCCTCTGTATATCGGATAAGCTCTGCAGCAAGACTACATTAATTTTCATTTGTTTTTCTTTCTCCTTTATCAATCTCTCGTTGTCGTCCTTGCAACTTTGTAATTCGGCCATGAGGCTTCTTACAGTTTCATCCAGATATGGAGGGGTTTCCACCGCCTTCCTCTCGTCAGACTCTTCATCTCTATTATGGGAGACATTCCCCACCTCATGGCACATCACCATCCTTTATGCTTGTAGTTTCCCACGATTTACTGATTGCTTGAGTGCTGAAAAAACACTTGTTGTTATCTAACAGTCTATTATTTCATGAACAACACATGGTTCATATTTCTTAAATACACATACACAGTAGAAAGATTTCATTATTTTCTTCAGTGAGATTTTAACCAGACTTTTCAGGAAAGAGGTAAGGTAGGGTGTCACCCTTAAAATTCTTTAAACATGGTTTTTACGCAACTCATCCATGAGCCCAAGCAGGCCAAGTGTTGTAACCATGCTCTGATACCAATTTGTAACACACCCGACCCTGAGTGGATTTCCTAGGGATGGGGCCTCAAATTTTTGTTCTCCTCAAGTGATCAAATCCTTCATTTGGGGTTTCTACTACACTCTTCTCATCCAAATTTTTCCAACCACGGTCTCCATGCTCAAAACCAAGCCTAGAACTGGCGTATATATCTCTCCAAAATTCTTTGGGAATTTATTGGTTGAGGGCCACGTGGCAGCCACGTGGATCCACCTCACACATACTATTTCCAAGTTCCTTCCTCCACGATGGAAGAGTGACAAGACCATCCACAGTCCAACCTCATGACTGGACTTACTCTCTTCCTCCTATGTCAGTTGTGGAGGGATTCAACGCTTCAATGATTCGCGCCTATTTACTATCTACACATGAGACCACCAAGAGTTCCTAACCTCCGAAGTCCCTTAAACTCACCACTTGGATTCGGTTTCCATACCATTTTAGTCTCTCTACAATGCTACATCCTAGACCCTCCAGAGTCCTGCAGTCCTGGAGTTCAGGTCACTTCGCCAATCGAGTTGGATAGGTGGACACGTATCAGGAACTGACACGTAGAAGGGGTCAAGGTGACACATGTTATGATTCAATGGGCCTATAGGGCATGTGATGAACATGAATCTAAGGGACACATGGCATGTCAAGTTTGGGTCCACGTCACCCTAGGGACATCACTACATCACGTGACCCCCCGCACTGACAGGCTTCTAACATTCCTCAGATATTCACGGTCGAGATCCAGCCACGTAGATTTATAGATCTATGGCTTTAGTTACCTTGGGGATTCATTGTTCGAGAGTGTTGCGATGCAACTTCTCTTATCTCTTGAAGTGCCCAATCTCTGAACAAAAAGGGGCTAGTGCCACGCATCCCCAATATATCAATGGCTGGGAAGGGACCCGAAGGATCCCTCGATCTACAGTTCTGAGTTCTTTGTGGCTCTTGCTCTCTTGGTTTAGGATCCCAGTCTAGTTGGTCAGGTAGGTCCAACTAACCACTTGGGGAACCACCTAACGCCTGTCAACCTTACGGGAAACTGATTCTCTCGGTTGCCTTCGGTTAGTATAAGGCTGGTAAGGTCAGTCATACTCCGAAGTCCTAGACTTCTTGAGCTCTGAAGCCAAAGGGGACATAGCTTTATTAGGATTACCTAAGGTTTTTGGGTGTTGGTCATATGGGTCCTCTCGAATGGATCTTGTCTGCTCATCTTCCAAACAAAGAGGCCTCCCCTTTTCAAGGCTTCAACTTCGCTATCCTTCCTGAGCTTTACCATGAAATGGTTAAGGACTTGGGTCTGGAATTCCAGTCACACAACAAGGGGTCTGGAAGAGGTATCCTCTTCAGATAGATAGTTTCAAGTCGACACGATATCTCCTATCTCGGTCATCTTACAAGATTATGTCCTCAAGAAACCTTAGGAGATAAGCTGGACATACAGACTATCAGTCAGAAATGTAAGTTTACAAGAGATGGAGGCATACACATATCATAACCATTCCACACAGAAGTCATTTATAAATACACATATGTATAAATCCAAGCTTTCATCCATTATTCTAGATCAATACATAAAACAAGAAAAATGCTTATCGGAACCAGATAACGTGAAGCGACTCCTGAAAGGGGTGTATGTTTCCTCCCAACCATAGGCTCAATCACTCCTAACGGATTTACCACTAGCCACCCTCGAGCTATACCATGATCCTCTACAAAAAAATCGTTTCTTTTGGCTCATCGATAGTAGGGAGGGAGGTTACTCTCCTCCTCTCATAGGATCTTGGCAATGGTTTGCACGATACCAAGCAAGGAGGACCAACCTCGTTTATCAACTTGTATCATAAACTTCTCAACCATTTCATATGACTAGAACACTTATCTCTTAGTTCTTCCTTGAACCCGAGAGCTTAGCTTCTCGTCTCTACACTCTTCGTAGGTCTTCCACTTCCCACCACACCTTCCTTTCTTTCCTTTCTCAGCAAGGTAGCGTGTGGATCGAATTCCAAGTCTATGGTCAGGTCTGGAAGCCTTACAGATGGGTGCTCTGCCCCATCCCCTCATTAATTATTGAGGAGGTCCTCCAACATACCAGCCTAACTGTAATTCATTTCTGGGTCAGAGGACTATTCTGGTCCTAAGCAGTTTAAATCCAATTAGTGTTGTGGTGGGAAATCCCCCTACGGACTAGCAAATAGGGTTATAGTATGCATGCATATATGACCAAAATAAAACTACTTTCTACTTTCGTCCCAGAATTAATCCCCATTTCTTTTCAGTGAATACATGGTTAGACCAACATACCTTGTTCCGGATGGTTGATGTCGATCCTTCTTCACGCTTGACCGATGTTTGCAGCTCTCCTCCCAAGGCTAACTTGTGTACAAAACAAGAAATAAACTACCCATGCATTTTACCTATAGACTAATGGGTTAGATATTTAAACATATATTTACTGAACTATGAAGAACTCATATAGTGGGGCGGGAAAAGAATTTATTTATTATTAACTTTAATGAATCAACTTACAATGTCGAGACCGGCCACTGCTCCGTGAATCCTGATCTTGGGCTCCTCTTTAATGTCCTCCAACTTCTTTTCTTTGTATCTCTTCTTGCACAAGGATGGCTAAAGGGTTGGGACAATAGAAATATGCAATTGGGCAGAGTTTCTTTACTCTCTTTTCTCCTCTTCCAAATGGGACCCCTACCCCTTCTTTTATAGGCTAGAAGAAGCTAGGTATTTGGACGAACCCTCGGCCATGCATGGCCAGGAGTTTCAGTTAACTCACCCAAAGTTGTGTGTTCCGTCAGCACCTTTCCTTTTTTCGTGCTTTTTTTGGTCCATGCGGGCTATTTTAGGTCAGCTAGCGTGTACACGCGTTCAGTAATGGAGTAGGGCACGTGGGCCCTTATAAAAGAGGGTTTTTAAAGAGTTGTTCAGCAGTGCTTTGGCAAAGAAGGGATCTGAGATGGCTTGATGCCAGGTAAGCGTGTATGGTGCAAATTAGGGTTATAATAGATGCCCCCTAATGTGTGAGGTCAGAAGAGCATCTGATGGCCGAAATACATTACCAATATTTAGTGATCTGTCGAACAAGTGAGCCCAGGGACCAGGAACCGGGAGGCGTCATCTGCAAAATAAAAAATGTATCACCGAGGTGGGCATACCCATTCTCAAGATAAAATAGAATCATGGCTACCAATCAAATACACTGTAGATCCATGTCAAATAACTATATAAAGTGTAGCCGCGAACAATACACATCGGAGCTACATCTCGAAATCAAAAAGATATACATATAGAGTATCCATCTTCTAGAAGTTGATACGGACTGATGGTTGGAGATGAGATCTTCAGAGCTCGAGCAACAACTTCAAAATATTTAAAACTTAAGGTAGGAGTGTAATATGAGTGTACAATTTCACTACCCACAGGTCTTCGATGGCTCGTCGGTCATGGACTAGATAATCTTGATGATCATACTGAAGGCTTCATTGATTTCGAACAAGGACTTGATTGGACATTCAGAATGGTCGGGTATGAGGGCAAGAGACAAATTGCAGAGGGGCCGACTTAGGATTGGTAGAAACTTCCCTTGGACAACAACATGACAAATGATGAGACTTAGGCAGCATGGCATTAATCATAAGTTTACGAAGCAGGAGGCAATGCAAACTCTCCATATGTTTGGAAGAATAACCAAATGGAGGAGGACACAACTCTATGTAGCGAGAACAGCTTCCTAAGGTCGTACTACATCCCAAAGATTGACGAAAAAATTGATAGATGTGCTTTATCCAAGGGCGACTCATTATGCTACCAATAAAGAAAATACTTTTCCCTTCTTCTTTTTGGGGTATATTTGATTTTTTTTTCTTTTTCAATAATTTTGGAAAAAAGAATAAAGGAATGTTATGTTATAATGGAGGAACGAGTGTGAAAAACATACAAGCTCAAGGCACAAGGACAAGACTGATGTTCAAAATGATGATACTCGGGAAAAATCCTCTGAGGGCCAAGGGTGTTAAGACGCAGAAGCAAAGTGCTACAAGGCTGGCGTATAAGGTATGCAAATGCGGTTAACAAAACACATAATGGTAACGTCCTTCGATGTAATTTTAATGAGCCCAGAGAAGGTAAGCTCGGTGGTTTTTCATATTTAGAGAGTTTGAAAAATCATAAAAGGAGACTGCATTGGGGTACCTTTTTCGAAGATAGTCTAGTCGGTCCGAAAAAGGGGTAAACTAGCACTGACAAGACGTCTATTCCAAACCATTTTAATTCAAAACCATTTTAACGAGTGTGATAAGGACAAGATCACTCGGCCATTTTTTCATTTTTAAGGAGCCTGAAAAAATCTTAACTATGGACTCCGTCATGAATGTTCTTTTGGACCAGTTTAATTAGTGTGAAAGAATAAGGTCACTCAACGATCTTTTCAATTTTAGGGAGTCTGAAAAGAGCTTAACTATGGACTTCGTGGGGGTTTTTTCTTCGTAAGTTTAGTCCCTCAGGCCTGAAAAAGGGATAAAATTATACCTGAGAGTACTCTTCTAGAGAACTAAAGTTCCATAGAGTATACCTTTGTTTGTACAGTTGACCGTCCGGACCGAAAAAGGGGTAAACTACCGTCGGACAGACGTGACTTCAAATTTCAGTTTAACGAGCGTGAAAGGCCACAAGATCACTTGGCAATCTTTTCATGTTTATAGGGTCTGAAAAGGGCTTAAAAGAAGACCCGTTATTTTTTGGGAGTCCTGAGGGTGAGGTAGAGAGCAAAGAAGAATCATGCAAATGAGGCTCAAACTCGTATTTAGGAAAAACTACAAGGACTCTCGAGCCTACAGTGTTTGAGAGACAACATGGATACCATAATGCAACTAGGATCTACCTAGGGCATCCATGTTCCGGTAAGCTCTACGCCCAAATCGTGACACGTCTAAAGCAGATATGATGGTTCTATGTCACAACCTAATGGGATCGATCCTATGGTGAAGGAAAAAGACAACGAGATACAAAAGTTAGGGTAGAAACCTAATCTATATGGTCAAGTTGATCCTCAGAAAAAAAAATTCACGGACCATCAAAAATTACTCAAAACTCCAAAACAAATGTCCCAATACCCGATCATATCCCTCCTATGCAACTCCTGAATCACTCTAAATGGTTTTTGGTATAAAGAAAATGATAAGGGAGGCCAAAAAAATGACAAAAAGAGGCCAAAAAGTCTATAAATAGAAGCTGAGAGCTCATTATCACCATTGCTGATTTGGAAATTGACTCTGGAGCCAAAAGACCCCCTTTGTCAAAAGCAGTGATTATGGGAGCTACAATGGACGAAACGAACTTCTGTCTAGACCAAGTAAGTACAAACTCCCTTATCTTGCATTTTAAGTCTTTATTTTTGCATTGGGTTTCATTTTTTAGGGGGGCATCGACCTTTAAAAGGTCGGCCCTAGGTCCACGTGGGCTATCTCTGGACAGGCCGCATGTACACGCGACTGTCACTAGTACAGCATGTGTGGACCCCCCTTATGGAATGAGAAAGGCATAAAAATCAAGGGTTGACCCTCCTGAACCTTGGTGTTTTGCAGGATGTATGTCCATTGGAGAGAAAGAGAGCATGAAGAGGTGAATGAGTTGGTCGGGGAAGACCCAATGTTGTGGCTACTTTGATGCAATGTGGGTTACTCAAGTTTTTCCTATGTCCTTTCATGCAAGCACAACCTAGGCTACTGAATGCCTTGGTTGACTACTGGCATCTGGATGCAGAGGCATTCATGTTAGAGGGGCAGTCACTGGTGCCCACGGTCAAGGACATTTACTTTTTGACTGGCCTCTCTAGGAGAGGGGAACCAGTCAATTTTCAGACTTTTCCTTCGGGGCCGCATAACATAGCGGAATTGATAGTTCTATATTGTGCAGATGATACAGACCACTCGAGCACGCAGGTGCCCATAAGCAAGATCACTAACTTATCGCTACAGGCGATACTATTTCTTATTGGGAGAATTATTGGTTCTGCGGCTCTACATCAAGCGTCCCGTGCACAGATGAACTGTGTAGTCCAGTGCTTAAATGCACAAGTTTTTGATTGGAGTACCACATTGCTTGAGTGTATGAAAAGACAGCTGACAGATTGTCGTTTGTAGACACATAGGAACTTCGGGTTTGGGACCATTATGTGTTTATTCTTATTTGAGAGAGTTCCGAGTTTTAGTCCTCGAGTAGTGGTATGAGGACATCAAGCCTCTCTTCTTGTTGTGTGTAGATGGACAGTATTACTGCCGCGACAGGGTGGCGGAAGGACCAATGATTCCTTTGATGATGACTTCTTTGCGTGGTTGTCATGAAAAATCCCAGTTATAGAGGATTACCCCTATGCTGAGATTGATTTCTCGAGAGACCCTGAGATATCGGTACCTCCTGGTGAGGAGTGAGGGGAGATGGGTAAGTCTCCACCTTTATAGTTTTTTTGTGTTTTAAACATATGTAATTTTTATGTTTTTTTGTTATATATATCATTTGTTTTTGTTATGCCAGAGTATTTGATGATAATGTGTTCATTGTGTGCAGATGTGGGACCAGTGCGACCCGCTGACTATGCGAGGAACAGGTGTCATCCTCGACTAGGGGCTGCACCTGTCGCCGCAGGGGGACTAGCAGTAGTAGGAGATCTTCCATCCGGGGAGGCTGAGAGGGTATTGAGATGAGTCGAGCATAAATTTACTGTGCTCACTCGCACGGTCCCGATGGCAGAGATTGAGGACCTGCCACCATCTATGCAGCCTCATGTAGTGGGGGCACCACAGACATGGGTCTGGTTGTTTCGGCATTTATCCAAAATTGTGGATCAGTATAACAGGGCCCACAGGCCCTGACTTTAGCTAGACATTTTGACGTGCCATGAGCACTACTTGTATATTTTTTGAGGGCATAAGCCTTGTGACTCGTTATTGGTCCTATTTTTGAGGCGCTTGCATCCATCGATGTACTCTGGTTACTTTATGATATTATATATGGTTTTTTTGGTCTTTTGTGTCTTATGGATCATGTGTGCAAAAAAAATGTATTTACATGTTTATGGGAATGTTCTTTCATATGTGTGCAAGATGCCAATCTAAAATTTGATTAGCTAGAGTATTTGTAACTTGGTTCAATCTCCTAGGAACATGAAAATATGTAATATAATCAATTTTTTGTTCTAAGAGACGTACCCTAAGGAATCATCGGTGTAAAGTTGGATCATGAACCCGGTATACTCTATTTAAATGAGACACAACCAATTGAGCGTCGAGATAGACCCGGAGATGAGAGATACCCAATGAAAAAGCGTCACGAAGAAACTCAATAATTGCACTATACTTGGCGACATTATTTGTGGTGTCACCTAAGCATATACCTCTGGAAGATAATAACTGGCCTTGAGGTGTAAAGATTACCCAAGCTGCGGAGGCAAGCCTCTGAGTGTGCCGACAAGCACCGTCTACATACCCATCGAACACCTCGGAATCACTAGACATCTGCCACAGTGACGAAAGATAACATCAACGACACGTCCATAACACTAAAAGAAACTAAAAAGTAATATTACAAAGACTATACATATGTTACAAAAATTTACCCACAGTGACCTGCCTATGAGTAATACTTCTTGAGGTAGAGCCCATTTCTAGGCTCCGCCAAATCATTCCCTTCAAAATCAACCAGACAATAAGCGCCCTTTTTTAAAACCTCTTTTATGATGAAAGGTTCGAACCACATGGGTTTGAATTTTCTTGCCCCCAGGGGGTCCTTATCTTGGTCATAGACCAGGACAAGGTCGCCTTCAGAGAAAATCCGAGGACGAAAGGACCTATCATACTGACACTTGACCTTATGTTTGTGACCCTCATTGGCCAGGGCTGCATCACGACGTTGTTCATTGAGCTGCTTAAGGTATACTAACTGTTCTTCAAGTGGAGAAGTGTCTGGCAGTAATTGTACTTCCAATTTTAGAGACGGGATATAACATTCGATGGGAAAGACTACCTCCAGCCCATAAATGAGTTGAAAAGGTGAGAAACCAGTTGCAGTCTTAACAGATGTTGGATAATCCCATAATGCCGAGTATAACATCAAATGCCAATTTGACTTGGCTGAGTTGACAGTTCGTTGTAGAATGGTCTTAAGAGTTTTGTTTACAGCTTCCACCTGCCCATTTGCTTGGGGGTAGTAGGGCGATGAATGTTCTTATTGTAGCCCAAGATTTGATGTTAACTCGGTCATCATCTGGTTCTGAAAGTGACTGCCATGGTCAGTGAAAATCTCCCTCAGGACGTCAAACCTTGTTATTATCTGATTGAATAAAAAGAGAGTTGCAGTCTCTCCATCATCTTTAAACGTTGGCATAGCCTCAACCCACTTTGTGAAGTAGTCTACAGCTATGATGATATAGCAGTGCCCCCTTGCTGAAGGAAGGTTGCATGTAGTGT
>SNQJ01S0189425.1:19934-38161 GCA_010110895.2 Picea sitchensis | reverse complement strand
CTAAGACCCAATTTCGGCAATTTCTCCCCTTAGGCGCCTAGGGAAGAGAAACACTTGCCTTGGTACATTATTTTAATTAAAAATTTAACATAGACCTGTGTGATCCTTATTCCATTTCATTCTTTCGTTACTATTGTATTATGAAAATGTTATTATGGTTGATTTTAGATTTAGGTTGTCATCATATGGTGTTTTCATACTGTTAAATGTTATATGTTGTCCATAATTTCTTATTCCATTTTTTTATGTGTGATCAATCGATCATTTGATTATTGTGGAATTTATTTTTGATGTTAAATGATGCATAATATCAATACTTATAATTGAGTTTTCTTTCGTTCTTAAATATTGATTATCTTAAGATCATATGATTTTTAATTAGTTGTCTTTCTGTTGTTATTAATTTACTCCAATATCAAATACTTCTTTGAATGTATTATGAAAGTGCTAGTATTGTTCTGTTATAGGTTTCCCTTAACAACAGTACATGTAGGATCTCATACAACACAGAAAGATAATACCAGTTTCGTTGATCAGCTACATGTTATTATGTGTGTTATTTAGTTAAGTTTTTTATGAATGAAACGATGATTACATTAATTAGCTTTGACTGTTTTTGTGTCATTGTTTCTATCGTATTCATTTAGTATTTATTCGTTTAATATCTTTCAAAAAAAAACAAAAAGAAGTGTTATTCAGATTTGATTCATAAACTTTATCAAACAATAATTTTCGCAAGATGTCATGAAAACCTTGTAAACTGTATATAAACTGTTCATAATCATTTGTATATTCACATTCTTAGATAAATATTTGTAATTACTGTGTCGATTGTTAGAATCTTTTCTTTAGTTAGTTTATTTTATTTTTCTTTCTTTAGGACCCTAGTTGGCTAACAGAGCCATTAAACCCATCATAATAGGTTAGAATAAACGTCTTGGGTTATTTAGACAACCTAGGACCGGATCTATTCTTCTAGTTGATGGCATGTCAAATTTTCCTGTCAACAAGACCATGATTCAATTTTTGTAAAATAGCTCACAGAGCCTCTTTAAATCAAATTTCAGTGATACCAGTCAAGCTTTCAGTATTCCCGTGGCATATCTTTTTGTTGAAGTGCGTATTATGTAATATGTTTTCCATGTCACATATTGTTTTCTTTCTGAATTATTCAACAGAAGATTATGATCATAATTTGTTTTAAAATACACTGTGTTTATGGATTTGGATAATTTATGTGTTTTCTACTAGATGGTTAGTTTCAAAATTCTTAATTGCTTTGATACAATCCTCTTTCCTCACCTTTTCTTTCATATCATCCAACAATTTCAAAGAATCCAACAAGGTGCCTATCTTTCCCTATGAGTTTTTCCTGTAGAAATTGTCTTGATTGGATCAGTCCTGTTTGACTCCATTTCCCATGGACCTCCTTTCCTGTTCCATCCAACCAATTTTAAAAACCAAACCTCTGTACAGTAATAACTAGCCTAAAATTCCCAGCAAACAAAGCTAGATTAGACAGAGAGATCCCTCTCTAAGTCTTGGAGGGCTAGATCTAGGACTCCAAGTGGTTTGATGTTACCTCAGTGATTGCCTCCATAGCCTTGGGAAAATTACAGAGTGTTAACATAATGGAAATCGTACTAGGGAACTTTCTCCAGTAGTTGACTTCAAGTTCCAGATCTGATCACCGATGGTGGACAGTGACCAGACACAAGAAGGATGAAATCTTTCACCTGGCAACTCCAATCAGCTCCAGATCAGTTCCAATTTGAAGACTCCACTGGAGGAAGAGCCTGAAACATGACAAATCAATCTGGAAAGATCAAGTATTCAAGTTCCAATTGTATTCAAGACATTGTTGGCTTTATTTATAATCATATTCTCTCCTATTATAATCCTGGTCAAGAGTATATTGTTGAAATTCATAATGATCAGTTTCAAGTTGAAGAAACTCAAAGGATTCATCCTTTACCTATAGCTCTGGTACACACTCGAGTATCTGTAGATAGCCCAGTGAGACACAAATCTCATGATTTATCTCCTACCATTGTTGAAATTCTAGTTAGCTATAAGACCATTGATTTACCTCCTGTACCTGCAAAAATCCCTGAGACATACAAGCCCCTAGATTTGCCTCCTATTCTCCATGACCTCCCTGCCAATTACACCAATAATCTGCCCAGGTTTGATGGAGAAAATGTGAAGATCACTGCTAAAAGGAATATCCAAAGTCTTGAGGATTTTCTTGATCTGTTTGAGGTGGAAGATGATGATGTATGTATCAATATGTTTTCCCTATCATTGCAAGGTAAAGTCAAAAACTAGTTTAAGAATCTTCCATCTGCAAGCATTAGCAATTTCCATCAATTTGTAAAACTTTTCCTAGATCGATGGGTGATCATGAGAAATGTCTTTCTCATCCTATAAGAATATGACCATTTGAAAAGACAACCAGGGGAGACAGTACATCAGTTTTAAGAAAGGTTCAATAAGGTGTACCATTCAATGCCTATTGATATAAGGCTACCCCCAGGATCAACTCACTTGCATTTCCTAGATGCCTTCGATCCTGAGATGGCATTCCAATTAAGAGAAAGGAACACTACAACCCTTGAAGAAATGCAAAATATTGTAGTTGATGTGGAATCTAACTTGTTGAACAAAAGGTCCAGGTTAGAGGAAGAAGATAAAGATAGAATGGAAAAGGAACATCTGATATCTTCAAAAATGAAATTAGAGATTCTGACCAACATAGTCAACGAGATGATGGAGAGGATTAGTAGAAAAGAGGAACTTGTTGTTCAAAGATATTATGTTCCATTAGTGATAGAAAGGACAAAGATAAATGTCCCCAATATTTTTACAGCTCATCCTTGGTATCATGGATTGGATAATGAGTGTTTCATGTATTCAATTCATAACACAATCAAACATGAAAATCCATCTCAACTTGCAGAGGAACAACCAACTGATATGATGTGCATGTTTGATGACATTTCTTACCTGGATAATTTACCCAAGTATGATCAGTATCATGATGATTATGTGGCCGAAATAGATGTTGACTGTTCAAAGCAATCAACAACATGTTTTTGGAGGGAAGAAGATCAGTTGCAGCTCAAATATGACAATCATCCTATGCATATTAATCAATATTGCAAGGAGGAAAATATAGAAAAATTTCAAGAAAGTGCAAATTGCCTACCCCTATGTTTTGCCTCACTCTTGAGAAAACATTGCAAGAAGATTGTAAATAGTAAGAATGAGGAGTGTTCTGATGAACCCATTGAGGAAAATAGAGATGATATAGAATCTACTTCAGATTCAGAGGTGCATCCATTGAATCTTTTTGAATGTCAAACCACAGATGAAATCATAGAGCATGGGACAGGTAATGAACTGATCTATTTTGATTCCTTTCCCTTATGATTTAGTTCATTTCAGATTGTGAGAGGAAATCTTAATCATATTCTAGTTGAGAATCACAATGCAACCCATGAAATGCCAGAAGAACCAATTCCACAATCATCTAAATCATTTTATGACCCAATAGCTGATATGTTGGATAGCTTGTGTTTTCAAAGTCAGTTTTCATTTACCGCTAATGATTTCAAGAGCTTCTATGATATGGATATGATCAAAAAGTCATATCCAATGTCTTGTTCAGTAGAATTATTAGTACAAAACTCATCGTATCAAATACAAGCATGTTCTGAGTCACTTGAAGACATAGAGAACACATGTGTGGCACCTGGTCATGAGGTTAAATTGACTAAGTCAGAATCTCTAGTGATGGGTCAAGTCTATATTGATCCAGTGGCTATTTATATGGAGAAATTTGTCATCACAGAGCCACAATGCATTCCCTTTATTTATGTTATCTGTAAGGTTTATCAATATCCTTGTGATGAAGATCAGGATGGAAAGCAGTTCATGATGCTTATGCAAGTTCTATTTCTGATATTGATTGAAAACCTTGAAAGAGAAGAGTTATTAGAGAAGTTGCTTGATTGACTGCACTGGCATTATTGTATCATTTAGGACCAAAAAAATATCAGTAGTGTAGAGAAGGTAGCAGTTTTGAATAAGATCAGTCATTTGAGCATCTTTTTCAATATTGTATGGTTTCTAGCAGAGTTTGTAGTTGATAGTATCTAGTTCAGTGTTGATTCAAATCTGAGCCAGTTCGAAGATTGTAACTATAGTGACTCCATGGTGCAATTAATAAAGCACCGATATGCATGTTCAGATTTCAATGGTTCTTGACACATCCTGAAAGAGCTACCATCCCTAGGTGGAGCCTATGTTGGGGTCCTATAATCATAGGTAACTTGATTCTTTAGCTTCTTATTTGGTGTTTATCCCATGATGAAGACATCTGTCTTGATGGGCTCGATTGATTACATTTTCCCGCCATCTGTTTCATTTGATACTTCATCACCCTGCTGCATCCTTCATCCACCGCTGCATCTTTCAGTCCCTTATCCTTCACTTCATCATGCCCATCACTCATCCCTGCATGAATAAACAAACTTAGGATAATAAATGAATAATTAGATTAATTAATAGTGTTAATATTCATTGAATTAGTGTAATTAAACTAATAAACTAGGTTAGTCTTGTTAGTAATTAATTAATTAATAATTTGTAGTTAAGTTAGTTGTTTAAATTAGTAATTAGGTTAGTGTTTTATTAATAAAACATTAAATAAAAATTAAAGTAAAAATATAATAAAACAAAAACTAAACATATATAAAACATTAATTAAAAAACAAAAATAAAACAAAACATAAACACAAACAAAATACAATAAAACAAAATGAATAAACTCAAAACAAATTAATCCTAAGTCTACCCGCATGCATTTCCCATACAACTCGGACCCCCCCTCACATCACATCAACACCAAGGGGGTGCGAGTTAGTGGTATAGGGAGGGACAAGTGTCACCTCATGGTGAAATCATAACCCCCCTTCCAATACCACTTACCACCTCAAGGGGGTCCGAGTAAGCCACTCTCCCCCTCCAAAACCGCCCTCCCGAAAAATTAAAAATCGCCTTTTTTCTAGTTTGACCAGTCTGTTTCCGAGGGTGATTCTGGGCAAATGGAGATGGATTTTCAAAATCTGAGAGAGTTTTTTTTTTCTGCACGGGTGGAATAACAACAACCTCTCCCATATTTTACACATCTATCAGGAGAAGGGAGAATCAAAACCATCTTTCATCCCCATTTTTTATTTTTTCGTTTTTTCCTGTTTTAGAACTGATTTTGCGAAAGTTGTTTTGGTGAGCTATAGATGAAATTGGAAAATCGAAAGAGGTTTTTGTCCAAAACATGCTCATATAAAATAAAATATTTCATTTTATACACAGGCGTCACCGTTGAGGAGAAAAGAATGTCTGAGTCGACCCCTTTTTTCAGCAATTCGACCCGTCTTTCATGGCTGACAGTTCAAGATTTTTAGGGATTTATTTCTATTTTTGGTCGAGGTGGTTGAATTTGACCTCATGAGCCTGGGGATATTTTTTTATACATATTGTAATAATTCAAATGTACAAGGTGGATCAGTTGGGGACCATGATTCAATTTTTGTAAAATATCTCACAGAGCCTCTTTAAATCAAATTTCAATGATACTAGTCAAGCTTTTAGGATTCCTGTGGCATATCGTTTTGGTAAAATGTCTCTTCTGTAATATTTTTTCCCTGTCACATACTGTTTTCTTTCTGAATTATTTAACAGAATATTGTGATCAGAATTTGTTTTAAAATACACTGTGTTTCTGGCTTTGGATAATTTTTGTGTTTTCTACTAGATGGTTAGTTTCAGAATTCTTAATTGTTCTGACACAATCCTCTTTCCTCACCTTTTCTTTCATATCATCCAACAATTTCAAAGAATCCAACAAGGTTCCTATCTTTCCCTGTGAGTTTTCCCTGTAGAAACTTTCTTGATTGGATCAGGCCTCTTTGACTCCATTGCCCATGGACCTCCTTTCCTGTTCCAGCCAACCAATTTTAAAAACCAAACTTCTATATAGTAATAACTAGCCTAAAATTCCTAGCTAACAAATCTAGATCAGACAGAGAGATCCCTCTCTGAGTCTTGGAGGGATAGATCCAAGACTCCAAGTGGTTTGATGTTACCTCAATGATTTCCTCCACAGCCTTGGGAAAATTACAGAGTGCTAACACACCCGTCAATACATATTTTCTAGACGAACACCTCTTCTTCATCCCCTCGGATGACCCCTAGTATGGAGACCTCCTTGTCTACCTTCAGACACAGAGGTTTGGGTCTCTGATGCGTGTTCTATATGTACTAAAAACACAATAAAAACCCTTAATTAAATTGTCAACCTGGGATATGTAAACTTAGAGTTGTAGAAAAATATATGCCAAAGATAGAAGGCTAGTAGGAGTATAGTCTAACTAATGAAGGAAGCTATCTAAGGTTAATCTACTCAAGAAAATCTATCTAATGAGAAAACCCTACTAAGAAAAATGAAATTAGGTAACCTAAGTACTTTTGGGCCAAGGGTCGATGGATAGTTCCTAAGAAAGAAAATGGAAACTCTATGTAAAGGAAACTAGTTTAATGATAAGCAAAAGCAAACAACTAATCATAATAAGCAAATGACAAAAGAAAACTTCTTTAAATTGCCAACCTACATTCAATGACCAACTACCCTATGAAAGAAAATAAATAAGAAAGTAAGAAAAAACACCTATTTAACCTATTAAAGAAAATAGACAAGTAAGCAAAGACACCTAACTAACCTACTAAATCAAAAGACAAATAAGAAAAGGCACCTAACTAACCTACTAAAGAAAAAGACAAGTAAGAAAAGGCAACTAACTACTGCAAGTAAAAATTCTCATTGAACAACTATCTATCCTAAGAGGCAAGTGAACTAAATGCCTAATGCAAAATTATTTCTAATGCATGAAAGGAAATCTAAATGCTCAATGCAATGCATGAAAGGAAATCTATTCTATTGAAAGTAAGAAATATTAACAACTAATGTTTAATCTATGATAAGCAAACTACTATCTAATCTATCAAATCAAAGTCTATCTATCCTACAACAACAATAAAACTATTTTCTAAGCTATGAAAGCGAGAAACTATCTTTAACCTATGACAATTCAAATATAATGTTGGTGGTTGTGTGAAGACAAAATCAATATTAAATACATTGCATGTTCATTTATTAACCATCAACAACATAACGAGATCATCATTATACTTCTATTCTACATAAGAAAAATTCATACTTAAACTCATTCATTAACTAAGAACTACAATTGCAATCTAATTCTAGGCAAGAAATTACATAACATAAACTAAACTAGCTCTATCTTAACAATTCAAAATGTAATAAGGAAAATGCTTAAAACATAAATTAAAGCATGACAAAGTAAACTAATGAATAAATTAATTAACAACTAATTAAGAAAAATCTAATTAACAATTGAATAGGCAATAAAAACTGAAACTAACCCTATCCATCCACCGAAGCCTTGGTTAAAGAAAATATAAACTAAAACTATGTTCTACTCTGTTTTAATTCTTATTTTAAATCAAATTTCAAAAGCATGAATAAAATGTAATCTAATATCTACTTGCACACGAGGTTAGTAGATGAATTTGCAAATTTGTCTCTATCTATCAAATCAATTCATATTAACACATGCCTTTATACTAACCTACAAAAGAACCAAATCATTAAGCTACAACAACAAATTATATAACAGAAGAAAGATAGTGATACATGTAAAGGAAATGAAAAAGAGAGATGTCTAAGCTATGAAATGTACAAACAACACATGGAAGAGTTACCAGACTACTGGTGGGCCCCCAACAAGTCGTGGTCACTCCCTAAAACCACACCACGAGCTCAGCAAAAGGAATTCACCATTAAAACGCAGAAACACAGTTTTATACAATTCTGGCAATTGAAAAATGCAAAAACAGAGCCAAAATCGTTTTTGGCTCTAACACACGACTTCTTATATTGCTTAACAATTATCTGACCACAACGGTGGTATTTATAATGTTTACAGACCAAGTGGTTGACCACAGGAGGTACGAACCACTTCTAAAATTGGAAAAGTTCATTAATAGTGCCCTAACTGTCGAAACAGAGCTAGCCAATAATCACCCACCATAACAACCCAAAATCAAGTTGTCAAGAGTTTAGAAGCTGGAGGGGATAAGCATGAACAAAACCCATGTCTCTGATTCACCCTCCACTAGCCACCAATACCACAACCACCAAATTGCCCTCCGTTTTTGTGCAAGAAGAGGTGTTGGACGGAGTGTCGGATCGAGTGTCGGAATGAGTGTTGGATCAAGTGCCAGAACTAGAAACGTAGTTCGTTTTTTCCCTGTAACACCAGAAAAACATGAATTAGCTCTTGGAAATCATAAAACATGATGAATTACACTTGATACAATCATTAAACATGAATTACAAGTACCTTATGCCGATCATACCGTTTTATCATAAAATTATTCAAAAAGCTCCTTTAAAATATGAAAAACGCATATGTACATGTGGCAAAAGTGTATAATAACCATCATAAAAGTGATCATATCTTGGGCCCAACATTACCCCCACACCTAAGATTGTGTAGGTCCCACTGCAAACAAAACGAAATTGCCCTTTATGACTAAACTTGCGAAGGAGGGGGTGGATTAGCTTTAGAAGCTTCTCCCTCTTACCCGGGGAATTTTGACTTAGGATTTTCGTGGTGTTTCAATTGCATTGAGAGACTATTATTGGTGGTAGTTAATATCATCAACCTAACGTTGTAGAGAATTCATCTTGGCTTGTAGGACAACGTTATCATGGCGTAAATGGAAACTCAGTGTTTCATGCTCTCTAAGTTTAAACTGGAGGGTTTGGAGTCTTTGGAGGCTGTTGATGACATGTGAGGAAGCCTTGAGATGTATATTATACCCTTTATCCTTTAAACCATGCAAAACCACAATTTTACCTCTACAAAATTAGTTCCAAAAGTGACTTCCCATAAGCGCAACAATTATGGCCTCGCGAACTTGTGAAAAATAGGTATCAAAGTGACACCTATAACTACAATAAAGTAAAAACTGTGTAAAAAATGAGACAGGTTTTTGTTTTTGAATATTTCCTTGACAAAAACCTCTCTTGGTTTAAAAAAAATCACTTTTAGTTTTTAGGAAAACACACCAATAAAACATGACTAAAACAGGAAAAACATAGTGTTTTATTTCCTGAAACACTAGGCCTCTAATAGAATTGAATATATCCAAAACCATAACGTATATTTAGAAACTGAGAGAGGTTATTGTTTTCTAATATGTCCTTGATAAAAACCTCTCTTGGTTTCCAAAAATTCATTCCCTGCTGTTAGGAAAACACAAAAATAAAATATGACTATAACAGGCAAAAAACAGAGTGTTTTATTTTCTAAAAGCATGGGCCTCTAAGATGATAGAATATATCCCAAACCATAAAGTATATTCAAAAAATGAGAGATTTTATTGTATTTTAGTATGTTATGAACAAAAAATGCCTCCAGGTTTCAAAATTACTTTCTCATTTGCTCAGAATCCCAGCTTGAAGTTGGTTACTCAAAACTTGCAGAAGCACAACGTGGCCTTTGATAGGGATTTTGGAGGCCTTCCCAGAGGATTTTTGGGCTGAAAGTGGTATGGGTGGAAATTTTATGATGTCTTCTACACAATGGAACCATCAAGAACTACAAATTCCTTCTACAAACCTCTAAAAAACTGACTTCAAGTCAAGTTATCCAAATGTGTAGAAACCCTCCTATAGTGACTGTATTTGGGGGATTTCTCTCAAAAAATAACACCTGTGCATAAAATAAAGGATATTTTTTTTCTTAGTCTATTATTGACAAAACCCTCTTTCACTTTTTTCAAATTCATCTTCCTTAATTCAAAAACCAATTTTTAAGTATAACTTTGACCAAGACAATCATTTGAAAATTTATGACAAGGAATGATGACATGACCATGATGAGAATTTATGACCTTGGATGAGTGGAGGGAGTAGTAATGAAATATAGATACACCAATGAGAATTTTACAACCAAGATATGTCAAATTTATTTGAGAATTTTATCTTGAAAATATAACAATTTGACCTAATAATCTTATCAATCACATGAAAGAGTAAATTTGATCATTGGTGACTGACAGAACTGACAGATACTAACAAAAGGCTTGGTTTGTACTGGTAGGCATGGTGAACATGAGAATTTTTATTGTTTGTCATAAGTATGTAACAATTCAAACAATTGATCCTCTTTTTATAAGCTTGGAACACAGATGACAGTAAGTATTTAGCAGTTGTAATCGCTCTGTATTTGTCACAAAGAGTAGTTAAGTATAAGAAGTCTTCTATAGAATAAACATAAAAATGAACAGGAGCTTATAAAACACACAATGCTGTCAGCAGTATATAATTTAGCATACCAATACAAACAACTACTGATATAATATCCCAATACTTTGTGAAAAGACAGTATGACAAGTTTCTTTCCCAATGAGGCTGCAGGGGTATCAACAAGTTTCTTGGAATTTTGGTTTGGTAAAGGAATATCTTGAGCATGAGGGTTTCGGTGGAGTAACAGTCCCTAGATCAAGAGTCTTCTTGCTAGTCTTGATTTTAAGATAAGGGTTTCCAAATTGGTAAATGAACTCATCCCATGTTTTCCCCAATTCAGATAAGACAACTAGTTTGATAAGGCCATGGTGAAATAAGTTGTTATGGGGATTAGTTGCATTCTTCCTCATTTGGGAAGACATCCTCTCAAGAATCTTTAAGAAGTAAAACGGAAAATTCAATGTCTTATTGAACTGAAAGTGAGCTAATGATCGAAAGTGGCAGGCTTTAAAGACGGAATATCTACCTTCACATGTAATCAATATGGTGATGACTATGAGAGGCTTAATTAGCTCCTCTTTTATCCATCCTTAGAGTATCCCTTAGCTCCAGAGATGTTATGAAATTCAGTTTTGAAAACCTTGTTATAACTTGCTCTTGGCAACTGGTGGTGTTTAAATCAGGGGTCTCTAGCTCTTGGGAGCTTAAAAAAATGTGGCTGAGGCAATTGATTCCTCAGAGGCCATGAACATAGTGAATAGGAGTTGAAGCAGGCTAAGAGTGTTCCATTGTTGTTGATTTTTCCACCATGCTCACTCAATCCTCTTGCATAGAACATGTAATTTCAAATCTACAATGAATAGCCTGTAACAAAAATGTAATGGAAAACCTACAATGAACAACCTGTAACAAAAATAAACCAACAGAGTGGTCTGTTAAGGACATATACAACAATTTATAGCACACAGGAGTTTATCACTTCAATATAAAATGACTGTTGATGTAATAAGTTGTATCATGAAAATAATACAAAATTTTTACAAAGATTTACTTCTTTAGGAAATGATCAGTTGTTAACTCATGAACCCCTCCCCCACACCTAAGTATTATGACACCTCAAAATAAAAAATATAGGAAGCCAGTCAGTATCCCCCAATAGTTAGATATTTATAGTATGTCAAGTGTAAAGATAAAATTTCACAGATTGGTCCGACGAGATGGTTAGAAGATGGCCCCACCTATAGGATAAGAGATCCTATATATAGATAAGAAGAGATAGGCAAGAGAGTTTCAATATAGTCTTAGAGTTATTTCCCAATGGAAATTGTATGAAATTCATTAATCTTAGCTTAACCACACATACTTCATGTCATCTTTGTCTGCAAGTAATGTTGTACATCAGGACAAGTTTAAATTTATTATTTGTTTTTGGCAGATTACCATCCTCGCTAGGTAGAATGCTCTGCTGCCAGCAAGCCTGTTCAGTACTCCGACGAGTTTACCTAGTCATACCACAGGTTGGTACCCGCTTCCAGCAGACCTGTTCAGTATCCTGATGAGTCAGCCTCTTAAACCCTCAGAGACTGGCCCTCCATCCTTTAATATTTTAGTATAAGATTGCTTATGCAAGAAGATGGGGGAACAACTCTGAAAACAACTTTTTATTTCTCTTTTTTTTCAATTGGGATGGTATTTATGTTAGAGGATGACTTTCCATTATATTACTTAGTGATTTTCCCGATGTAAGGGGTACTTAAGCGGATGTGGCATATCTAAAGATATGATATAATCAAGCTATTTAGTGTGTAGTGGATGGTACCATTGAGAAAGAGAAGAAAGGTATCTCTAGGCTCAACTTACTTTCTTCTTTTGTAAGTTATTGTGATGTTTCCATGACTAACCGCTAATCAGGCCTCCTTGTTACTCTTTGATAAAGACAATTGACTCACTTACTTAGGTTTCTTGGAAAAACTGTGCGAGAGACCTCTAGGTTTGATAGTTATGGTATCACTTCCTTATACAGTGGTGAAGATTTTCAAGAGAAACTACTATTTAAGATGCCTTGAGAAAAATAAGATGAAAGTCTTTTCAAAAATATGGCTAATTACAACAAGTCATTATTCATTTGATGCTTAGCAGACAACAAGGTTCAAGTATAGCAATGTTTTGAAGAAAAAATATTCTTTTATATCTCCTTGAAACTATCTACTTCTGGTGAACTAAATACCTACAAAGATCTCTAAAACTGTTTACAAAAACCACACTCTAAAATATAATAAACTAATGATATCAATGAGATCAAGTCATAGGAACATGTATCTCAAAGTTCTTAAAAACAAATGTAAAATGAGGTTGCATTAAACTCTAAGATAAACTAACAATATGCAGCTTTTATTTACTATCCTACCCTACCTAAAAAGAAAGGGAAAATATTTATTCAAGTGTAAGAGCTCTTCCAATGTAACCATATGTGGAGCAAGATAAGAAACATACTCATATCCATATATAAAACATTTACCGCAGTGATTACCTAGATATGAAGAACCAACCAACCTACTTGTTTTGGCATCAGAAGGTGTTGAAGAAGAGAATAGTATTATGGCCTGATGACCTCTTGAAACCAAATTTCAATGTAATCTTGATGTTTATCAATAGTAATTTCTATGCTCTCCTTCATCATGCTATGCAGATCCTCTTCTTCGGGATGATTGATTTCTGAAGTACATAAAGGATCTACTGAGATGGATGTTGAGAACTCCTCAATCTCAAGTCTTAATGATTGCTCTCTACTAGGTGTAGTCCATAATTTCTCAGTTTCCTTCACATTTTGGAAAGGAAAATCACTTTGTAGCTCATAGGACCTTGATTCTTCTAATCTTTCTGGAGAGGTATTCAAGTTCTTTGCTATTGTCAAGATGTGTTCTTCTTGAGAAGAAGAGATCCCAGATATTGCTAGGATTTGAGAAAGTTCCCTCGGGCTAAAAGTTGCTTCTGAGTTCATCTTGCCATTTGATAAAACTTGGTTCACACAAAGATGATGTCCAAAAAGTTAGGATCTCCTGATGGTGGTAAGAAAACAAAGGTTGTATTGTTTGTTTCTATAGAAGGCTCGAGTGGTATTGCCTCCTATCCCACTATTATTGATGCTTCAATTTCTTATTCTATAATGCTCCCTGTTTTAGTCTCTTTTAGAGTCTTCTTTAGGTCTTTGGGTTGAGCTATCTCCTCTTTTTTGGTATCGGTCTGTGGATTTTATAAGCGGAACATTCCTTCCCCCAAAGAGATCGGAAGGAACCTTGTCTGAAAGGTCTAATTTAGATTTAATGTATCTACCTTGTGGGTCTCTAGGCATATTCATGAAAGAAAGAAAAAACAAAAGAAAAAGCTACCATTTGGTTTCTAGGTCTATTCATGAAAGAAAACCAAAAAAAACAAAAAAACTATCATTGGGTTTGGGGGAACCTGCTATAGCAGATGCGTGGGTTCTTACCTCTCGTCTTAAAGTTCCCCCGCCACCAAGATAATGCTAAGGTCTAAGGATGATCTATTTCCTAACTACTTCTTATCTTGAGACAACTCCTCGACAACGATGCCAAAAATAATGGGTGTTCTATATGTACTAAAAACACAGTAAAAACCCTTAATTAAATTGTCAACCCGGGGTAAGTAAACTTAGAGTTGTAGAAAAATATATGCCAAAGGTAGAAGCCTGGTAGGAGTATAGTATAACTAAGGAAGGCAATTATTTAAGGATAATCTACTCAAGCAAAGCTATCTAATGAGCAAACCCTACTAAGAGAAATGAAACTAGGTAACATAAGCACTTTTGGGCCAAGGGTTGATGGATAGTTCCTAAGAAAGAAAATGAAAACTCTATGTAAATAAAACTAGTTTAACGATAAGCAAAAGCAAACTACTAAGCATAATAAGCAAATGACAAAAGAAAAATTCTATAACTTGCCAACCTACATTCAATGACCAACTACTCTATGAAAGAAAATAAATAAGAAAGTAAGAAAAAACACCTATCTAACCTATTAAAGAAAATAGACAAGTAAGCAAAGACACCTAACTAACCTACTAAAGCAAAAGACAAGTAAGCAAAGGCACCTGACTAACCTACCGAAGAAAAATACAAGTAAGCAAACGCAACTAACTACTGCAAGTAAAAGTTCTCATTGAACAACTATCTAGCCTAAGAGGCAAGTGAACTAAATGCCTAAAGCAAAACTATTTCTAATGCGTGAAAGGAAATCTAAATGCTCAATGCAATGCATGAAAGGAAATCTATTCTATGAAATTAAGAAAGATTAACAACTAATTCTTAATCTATGATAAGAAAACTACTATCTAATCTATCAAAGAAAAGTCTATCTATCCTACAACAGCAATAGAACTATTTTCTAAGCTATGAAAGCAAGAAACTATCTTTAACCTATGAAAATTCAAATATAATGTTGGTGGTTGTGTGAAGACAAAAAAAATATTAAATACACTGCATGTTCATTTATTAACCATCAACAACATAATGAGATCATCATTATACTTCTATTATACATAAGAAAAATTCATACTTAAACTCATTCATTAAATAAAAACTACAATTGCAATCTAATTCTAGGCAAGAAATTACATAACATAAACTAAACTAGCTCTATCTTAACAATTCAAAATGTAATAAGGAAAATGCTTAAAAGAGAAATTAAAGCATGAAAAATTAAACCAATGAATAAATTAATCAACAACTAATTAAGAAAAATCTAATTAACAATTGAATAGGCAATAAAAACTGAAACTAACCCTATCCATCCACCGAAGCCTTGCTTAAAGAAAATATAAACTAACTATGTTCTACTCTGTTTTAATTCTGATTTTAAATCAAATTTCAAAAGCATGAATAAAATGTAATCTAATATCAACTTGCACACGGGGTTAGTAGATGAATTTGCAAATTCGTCTCTATTTATCAAATCAATGCATATTAACACATGCCTTTATACTAACCTGCAAAAGAACCAAATCATTAAGCTATAGCAACAAATTATATAACAGAAGAAAGATAGCAATACATGTAAATGAAATGAGAAAGAGAGATGTCTAAGCTATGAAATGTACAAACAACACATGGAAGAGTTACCAGACTGTTGGTGGCCCCTTAGAAAGTTGTGGTCACTCCCTAAAATCACACCATGAGCTTAGCAAAAGGAATTCACCATTAAAATGCAAAAACGTAGTTTTATACAATTTTGGCAATTGAAAAATGCAAAAACAGAGCCAAAATCGTTTTTGGCTTTAACACATGACTTCTTCTACTGCTTAACAATTATCTCACCACCACGGTGGTATTTATAATGTTTACAGACCAAGTGGTCGACCACAAGAGGTTCAAACCACTTCTAAAATTGGAAAATTTCATTAATGGTGCCCTAACTGCCGAAACAGAGCTAGCCAATAATCACCCACCATAACAACCCAAAATCGAGTTTTCAAACGTTCAGTAGATGGAGGGGATAAGCATGAACAAAACACATGTCTCTGATTCACCCTCCATTGGCCGCCAATACCACAACCTCCAAATCGCCCTCTGGTTTTGTGCAGGAAGAGGTGTTGGACGGAGTGTCGGATCGAGTGCCTTTACGAGTGTCGAAATGAGTGCCGGATCAAGTGTCAGAACTAGAAACGTAGTGCGTTTTTTCCCTGTAACAGCAGAAAAGTGTGAATTAGCTCTTGGAAATCATTAAACATGATGAATTACACTTGATACAATCATTAAACATGAATTACAAGTACCTTATGCCGATCATACCGTTTTATCATAAAATTATTCAAAAATCTCCTTTAAAAGATGAAAATCGCATATGTACATGTGGAAAAAGTGTATAATAACCGTCATAAAACTGATCATATATTAGGCCCAATAGTCTCATCTCTCTCAATATGATCACCGACGTATACAAAAGCAGGCCCCTCAGTACCTCCTCATCAACGACATCTTGTACTGATGTGGGGTTGACACCATACTCTGTCGATGTTTGACCATCGACGAAGCAGACAGAGTCTTGAACGATTTCCATAGGGGCACTTGCAGCGGCCACCTCTCAGGTATGTCCACCACCCAAAATCTCATTTGAGCATGATACTTCTGGCCCACATTGTTTCATGACTGCATCTACGATGTCAAACGATGCAAAAAATTCTAGTTGTATGCAAACAAAGCATAAGCGCCACCGACTCTTCTACACCCAGTCATCACTATCAGCCCCTTCTGCAAATGGGGCATATATTTCATGACTTGCAATCCTCCATCTCATAATGGACACAAGTACATCATCTTTGTAGTAGATTACTTTACCAAATGGGTCGAATCCATGCCTACCTTCAACAATGTCACTAACACAACAACACATTTCTTCTTCAACCACGTCATTACCCATTTCAGAATTCCACTACAATTAGTCTCTGATCACGGTAAGAAATTTGAGGATGAGATCTTCGTCGAAATATCCTCAAAGTTAGGCTTCTCCCATGAGTTTTCCTCCCCATACTACCCTCAGTCCAACAGATAGGTCGAGGCTGTTAACAAAGTCCTCAAAACCATGTTGCAATGTACTATCAACAAAAATAAGACCAACTGGCATCATATGTTGTTTTCAGCATTATGGGCTTATCGCACGACAGTCAAAACTGCCACTGGTTTTACACTGTTTCATCTCGTCCATGGGATCGAAGTCACCCTCCCCATCAAATGTGAAATTCCCATGTTGCGCACCGCCATCGATTTATTATTTGACACTGCTCCAATGGAGCAACACTTGCTAACCTTAGAATTGTTGGATGAAGATCGTCGGTCCTCATTACAGAACAACGAGGTAGCTAAAAAATGGTCCAAATCCACCTTTGACCACCATGTCAACCTTTGCTCATTTAATGAAGGAGTTCTCTTCCTAGCCTACCATATCGCTAATGATACTCTTGGTGATGGGAAATTCGAGTCATTATGGCATGGACCCTACATTTTCCAACACTGCCTCACTAAAGGTGCATAGATCCTGGCCTCTCCATAAGGCTATCCTCTCAAAGAACCTATCAATAAGTTGTACTTAAAGAGTCTTTACAACTGAGCATAGTCATTCTACACTAGGCTTTTTCTTTGTACACATTTGTAGAGTTTTCAGTCCTCTTTTTTCACCTCCACTCCTCATATCTGATCTACCATCTTTGTTATTGATAGATGCATCCTCCATCATCCTACCACATTAGTTATGTTGATGGTGTTAGCCACTGGACACAGAATCTCGCTTCGGCCACTTGGGCCCTCTATTCCCCCTCAAATGAACTGCTCCACTCATGTGCCATATGTTTGGGCTCAACCACTAACAACCAAGATGAATACACAGTCGTTATTGGTCTCCTCACCGAGGCCAGTCACCGCCACATTCTGTTGGATCATGTTGTCATTGATGCCAATGGTTTGATTNTAGAGTTTTCAGTCCTCTTTTTTCACCTCCACTCCTCATATCTGATCTACCATCTTTGTTATTGATAGATGCATCCTCCATCATCCTACCACATTAGTTATGTTGATGGTGTTAGCCACTGGACACAGAATCTCGCTTCGGCCGCTTGGGCCCTCTATTCCCCCTCAAATGAACTGCTCCACTCATGTGCCATATGTTTGGGCTCAACCACTAACAACCAAGATGAATACACAGTCGTTATTGGTCTCCTCACCGAGGCCAGTCACCACCACATTCTGTTGGATCATGTTGTCATTGATGCCAATGGTTTGATTGATTGATGTCATTTATTGATGTCAAGTGATTGATTG
>SNQJ01S0189424.1:8199-26427 GCA_010110895.2 Picea sitchensis | reverse complement strand
GGTATAGAGAGTTAGGTCTTGAGCTAGTTTCACTAGGGGATGATTTCTCTCTCCATCCCAATAAACCTTTCATGGTGGGGGAAAAGAGACATGATGGAGTAGGAAATACTTTCAAGATATTTCTCAAGGAATCCCTCGAGTGACATAAGAACAAGATGATAGACAAATTTTCCCAAATCCTTCAATGACCACCGACAACGGGCAAGGCACCTTCAATGAGCATCCATTTTAGAGGTGTGACACCCTTCAAGGTACAATTTAAATTTGATATCCATTTATTTGGAGGCTAGATAGATGCAGGTGTGTTGGAAAAATGGTTAAATCTATTAGAGAATTATTACTCTGTTCAAATATATTTCAAAATTGAAAATATCACCTTCAAGCTCCTTAAATCCCTTCCCCATGTCAAATATTGATGGGAAAGTTAATGGGTGATAAATAATGAAGATGATTCTATAACATTTAAGACATGACCCACTTGGGTGGCCTTTGTTGATGCCCTTGAGAAGGAATTCTACCATGTTGGAAACTATGATGATCAGTACATGATGTGGATGACTCCATGTCAAGAGAGAGACCAAACAGTGTAGGAGTACACCAACATATTCCATACCTTGCACTCAAAGATAGGTATCAAAGACTTCGAGCAATACCTAGTTTTGAAGTATCGTATTGGCATACACAAGTACATCCAAACATAGATGGATTTGTTGGATATATCCTCATTGGGAGCCTCATATTGATATGTTATCAAAATCGAGTAGAAATTTAAGTAGTGGAATAAGTGAAAGTTCAGGTTTGAAAATATGCCACAATAGAAGTATAGTAAAGGTGTCCCTAAATCATAGAACAAGAGATAGAGCAAAGAAAGACAGCCTCAAGAAAATCAGTCAAACACCTAGGCAAAGAAGGGTAATGGGATGTTGAAGAATTATGTTGGAAAGTGGTGTGAGTTCCACAGAAGCCCCTAGCACAACATTGATGAATGTCATTTAGAATAGTCATTGTTGGTCAAGCTTAAATAAAAAGATTCGAACCCTAACTAAAAATCTGATTTGGAATAGGATAAGGGAAAACGGATCATCGATGCAAAACTCAATGCTACCATCACAACCACAAAGATCCATCTAGACAAGTTAGAGGAGCTTGAGGAGGGAGAGCACCTCTTCCATTCACATATGTGGGTGAAGGGGACCCCACTACATTTCATTTTTGACAGTGGGAGCTAGAAGAACTTGATCTCAACCGAGTTCATCAAGATATTGAAGTTGTCGACAATGCCACACCCCCATCCATACACCATTGATTGTGTTGAGGCAAGGAATGGAAAGTCCTCACTCAAGAATTTTTGAATCTCATTGGGATAAGGTGAGATATATAGGAATATTACCCTGGGTTTATATCCTATGCAAAATTATCAATCATCCATCGAGAAATATGTTATTGGTCCTGATGTTATTATCAAGTTGTGTGTTTCTGCTAAAAAAATGTAAAAATATTTATATGTGAATAATTATAAAATTAAAATGAGAAAAATAAGAAATACATACAATATGAAGACAGTAACACAAGTCTCACTTGAGAATAAACCAGATAGCATTATTGATGACTTTTCTAAGTTTCAAACAAATGTCTATTTTCAAACGCCTATGACGGTAAGGATCAAAATCATACTTAGAAGTCTAGGATGTAATTTTTACAATCATACAAAGACAACTGGTGTCCAAAAAAAAATTACCAAGAAATGTACTAGATAAACCAAGCTACAAGCCCATCAAGTCTTAAATTTGCAAAATAGTGCTAGTTAGAACTGAAAATTATTTCATAAATCCTAATGAAACTAAAAAAGAATGCCAAGAAAAATGAATGACCTTCTGAAGCATGTCAAATTTCCATGCTTCTTATTCCTTTCTTCTTTTCCTCCTTTAGAATGATCATGTTGTCAACAAGAGGATTTAGCTCTTAAAGAACTCAAAAAATAAAAGAAGGAAATTCACAAATCTCAATATGAAACAAGAGAAAACCTTATCAAAAGTATTTCTCTATAATTCCCCATGTCCTCCTTGTCCTTCCTTTTATTCTTTAAAAGGTATTTCTTCAAGTAGTTGAACTACTTTTAGTTATTTAAGTTAAATAATTTTAGTTAATAAATAGGAAAAGCAACTTTATGATAAGGATAATTAATAAATAATATAATAACTAAACAGGTGGGGTCCCCCATTATCATGCACCTTTCATTTCAATAATAAATTTTAGTTTTTCCTTCTCTCTCCATAATATAATCGTAAAATATAAAAAATATCAGCATCATATAGCATACAATAAACATTCATTCAAAACACCTTGGCATATATTACTTGTATCTCCCATAAATAAAAATGGTATATTAAGTTTAAAAAATAAATATCATGGTTCAGCCATATGTCCAAAATAGTGTCATAGTCAAATGTCATAATAAACATAATCAAAATAACCTAGGGAATTTCTTTCTGAAAAAATATTCCCTTTCCCTAATGAAGTTGTAATATCCCTCGGTCGAACCCAAAAGTAAATATAATCCAAGTATATTTAAGCTGGTGGGTTGTTTAGACATCATTTTGTAATACACCTTTCATGGCATGGTGCGCGCATATACTGTGCAGTAAAGGGATGTAATGTGCACATTTCTGAATACCGCGTGCAGTAACTAAGGTGCATGCAACCTTAGAGACACAGGATACATCATGCAGTAACTAAGTGCGCGCAATATTAAGGTCAACGAACCTTTGTGTATATAATATGCATTATAGGCTGGTGAGCCAGTATTATAAGTCGGAATGATTATGTCTTGGAATTAGGCTAGCACGCCTAGATGTTAAAGGGCCAATGCACCTACTTTGTACATGAACTCATGATTAATATAAAATAAATCATTGCGCGCAGACAGAACACGATAAAGAGATGGGGGACTGAACTTCACCAGTTAGGGAAAGGGAGGGCCAAAAGTCAAGGGAATATTATATTAATATTTTCCAAAACATAAAGTATGGATAATTTTATCCTAAGTTCTAAAGTTGTGGACAAGTGGACAAAAGTAACTTCTGATATGACAAGTGTCAAGTTGGGGACATGCATTCATATTGTGGGGAAACTTAGCTCAGAGTGTTTTTTCTCTCTCACAGGGATAGCTTACGAACAAGAAGGGGGGGAAGGAAAAAGAATCAGGCTGACCATCGTTTTGACAAAGAGTTCACAGTGATCCAAAAATACACTCAATTATCCAGTCAATGACTCCATGACCATTTCACTCATACATTCCATTATCCTTGAGACAACCATTCCACCTTTTCGAAACTTGTTTCCCCGTCCCTTTTGGTTGGTGTACCTGGTTATCTTAGAGCGGGATTGAAGAAGCAGGCTGTCAAGCCCGTAAGAAGTTCTCTGAGCGAGAGAATTGTTGGGGATTGATTTTTGTAGGTGCTAACTATAGCTACAGCGCTTTGAGACTTCCAGTATGGCCTGTTTTTGAAGCCCTAGAAGGGAAGTGGGGTAGTCGAGGGACTATTGAGCAGAGAAGGGGCACACTTCCTTGGGTGGGACAGACATGTGGGGAATGAGAGGTTGTAGGCTGTTAGTTGAGTAAGTACCTAAGACGGAGTCTTTCTTGTTGTCCATGTATTGTAACTGTAGGTGCTAAACTGTAGCTACAATGCTCTGAGACTTCCGGTCCGACCTATTGCTGAAGCCTTGGAAGGGAAGTGGGGAAGTCGAGGGACTGTTGAGAAGAGAAGGGGCACACTTCCTTGGGTGGGGCAGGCATGTGGGTAATGAGAGGTTGTAGGCTTTTAGTTGAGTGAGCACCTGTGACAGAGTCTTTCCTGTTGTCCATGAGCCTTAGCTTGGATAGGAATCCCTTCACCCTGGGTGGAGTTCAGTCCCAGCTCGGGGGTGATTCATTGTTGAGAGTGATGAACAGTGCAATCTATGGTTGGGAGGTTCGTGGATGGTCTGCAAGCAATTGGTGACAGTCTTTCTAAGATAAGTACCAATTGTATGAAATATGGATATGTTGTTTGTTATTTACATGCCCATGTTACAATTTTATCATATATGTGACTATGATTGCTTGTGTGCTTATGGGTAATTTCCTGTAAATGACGCATATCAGTAATTAATGTTATTTTAATATAAAACTCATATGTTACAGAAAATAATTGTTTGTTATCTTATATGTAAATCTTCTGCGAGCGTGTTGTATGTATATGTTTTAATTGCATGCAGTCTAAAAAGTAAATTTAGGTGGCATTGCTTAGTTGACTACTAGGTATGCTGATGTATGTTCTGTAGTATGGGAACAAAAGATGTTCCCTAGAGTAGCATGTTCCAGCATGATGGCTCGGAATGTTACCGACTGGCATCAGAGCATGAGTGGTTGTTCTGGAGTGGCGTACCCCAGCCTCATGTTGGTCGAGGGGATCGTTACAGAATCCCTCATACTCAGACTTATTTTCTTCCAGATGGGCTTGTTGGAATACTAAGAGGGGGGGGGGAGTGAATCAGTATTACCCCTTCTTCACAATTAACAATTATTTTTATATTTTATTGATCACCACAATGAATCAACAATGAATTGTATGCAAAATCAATTATATAAATATATTTAACACCAATTACAAGGTTTTATAAATAACAGTGAAGGACACCAATCTTCTTTGGAGCACCAACTCTAGGAGACACAGATCCCCTTCTTCGAAGCACCAACCCTAGGAAGCACCAATTCCCTCGTCTTTATGGAACCAACCCTAGAAAGCACCAACTCCCTTGTATTTAGGGCACCAACACTAGGAATCTCCAACTCCCTTCTCTTTTACAATTTGCGTAGTAAGGATATGAATCCTTCCATGCTCCTCCCTTCCACCCTCACTGCATTAGTATCTTCAGTTTTCCTTCTTGAAATCTGCTTCTTCTTTTGATCTTCTTATTTGGATTGTATATAAACTTTCTTCTCACCACTCTTTCTCGTTTATATACTCTTTCAACTGGTGTGAGATATGAAACATTGTGTCCCTTTGTTTGGAACATCGCACCTCTTCATTAACAATAATCTCATTTGTTTTTCTTTATTCAAATATTATCGAGAAGCCTTTTCAATTTAATGAAAATTCTTTTCATTAATTAATCACATGATCGATTTCATTTAACTTAATTTCATATCTCTGCAAATATTGCAGAAATCAATTTTGTAGAGGCGCTTCCTTGAAACCATTTACATGTGACCATCTGCGCAAAACCATGGGCTTATTGTCTAAGTGATGTTCCCCGCACCTTGTGGCTTATGTGTTCATAACCCGTGACTGAGGGCTAGAACCTAGTTCACTGTATTTCAACGTTCAACGATTTTTCTTTGACATTCATCTAATCTTCTAGAGTTTTCAATTTCCCAAATGGTTACCTCTCACATGGGTTGATATGATGGTTGGCATGATTCCCAGAACCAAATCAATGGTCTGGATCCAATCCTTACTTATTCTTTTATTTCTTAATCCAATGGTTATGACTTAATCTACAGTTGAGATGGATGGCTCTCATTTACTTCAGAACTTCAGCTTTCACGACTTCCAGTATTTGCAATCATTAAACCTCCTGGAGTATATTTGCTCAAAATAGATCGGAAGGTCATTATTCATTCTTCCGTTAGTCGGACAATCTTGTCTTGTCCAGAGGTTTCGAACAAATCGACAACCGTGAATTAATCTACAGTTGAGTGAACAGTTCTTGTTTACTTCAAGAATTCAGAACTTCATCCTTCGCGATTTCCATGACTCTGAAGTAGTAATTCCTCCGAAGTGGTCACCTATCGAATAAGTCTTAAAGAGGTTGTGACCACTTGCTATCGGTTAACACCTCCACTTACACTATCCTTCCACTATGCTTGATCATCGGTTGAGAATGCTCGAATTAGATCCACGATTAGCGTTAACTTCGGCCTTCGGTGCTTCAGGCAATTACTAGTGTTTAGAAACTGGTTTCCCCGAAATGACGTAACTTTTTTACATCACTATTGAATTGGCACTGGTCGAGTGGCTGCCATGTGTCAGTAAGATTCGTGACTTACACATACCTAAAATTCCAATTTCATCTTGACACTTTTAATTATCTGATTGCACCATGTGTCCTTGCTGACATGGTCTGCTGATGTAGATCTCTTGATGTGTGTTCTATGTGTCTTCACTTCATTACTTCAGAACTTTGGCCTTAAGGTGTATTTACATGTTTTCAATACATTCTCGTCGAAGTTGTCATCACCGGAGTTGACCACTATCCTGATCCAATGGTCATCATGTATTCTCTAGATATATTGGTCCTTCTTTATGACTTACTATGTCCTTCCACTCAACTTCATCTAACGGTCGAGAATGCTCTCGGAGCAGATCAACGATCAGGGATGATTGTGAGGTCCTCAACTAGCACGACGTTTAAAACTATCGTCGAGTTCTGCAATGGAAATTGCTCGTTTGGTAGTGGAACTAATGCCAACCGTAGATCTACTGGAAGGTGACCATTGACGATTGGTGTAGATTTTGGAACCATAACTTGCACATGGTTTAGCCTGTCGCCCAAACTCCGCAATTGAAGTTGTGTGATTGTTGGTGGATTAACCACAATCGTCGATCTTTGAATCGATGAGATCTAACGGTCTAGAGTAATTGTGGGATTGGAAATAATGCATTGTTTAATTCTCCCTTCGTGCTCTGCAATCAATTCATGCCCTCGATCTAACGCTTGCGTATCCAATGGTCCTAGTTTGCTCCGTGGGGGTTTCAATCATGATCACATTTCTGCAATGCGCTTTCCCTTCTAAGCTTCATGTGCATCATCGGTTGTTGACATCAATGACAATATGTCCAACAATCTCCCCCTTTTTCATTGAGGGAAACACTCTAACTTCATACAAACTCCCCCTTTGATGATGCTTTTCTCTATGAAGTTACTCTCCCCCTTTAACATTAATGGAAAAGGGTTGCTCCCCCTATGGTAATGCTCCCCTTGACCATTCAATTTTTAATGAGGTTTTTGAATTACTCCTAATTTTTGTCGAAGATTTTGAAAAGTACTCCTGGGTAGAGGTTTTGTGAAATTGTCTACAATCTATTCTTTGGTGTCTAGATATACTATTTTAACTATTTTTGGGGTGACTTGATCTCTTAGGAAATGGTATTTAATTGGGATATGTTTGGTTTTTGAATGAATGAATATATTTTTAAAGATACTTATGGCACTAGTGTTGTCACAGTTAATAGTAATAGGATAATTATATTGTATTTGTAGGTCTTCTAGAGTTTGCTTCATCCAAATAACTTGTGTGCAACAGGATGAAACAATAATGTATTATGCCTCTGTTGTAGAGAGTGATGTGGATGTTTCTTTCTTTCTTGACCATGCTACCCAACTTTTTCCTAAAAAAAATGCTCCTCCACTGGTACTTTTCCTATCATCTATGCTACCTGCCCAATCTGCATCAGTATATGAGGTTAGATTGAATTCTTTATCTTTTGGATACCATAATCCTAGTTCTAGGGTGCCTTGAAGGTATCTGAACATTCTTTTTACTTCTTTTAAGTGGGTTTCTTTAGGTGCATATTGAAATCTCCCCACGAGTCCTACATCATGCATGATGTCAGGTCTTGTTGTTGTTGAATAGAGAAAACTTCCAATCATAGATCTATACATCATTTAGTCTACTTTTGGTGAGTCATCTTCTAGACTTAGTTTACATCTAGTGACCATTAGAGTACCCATAGGTTTATTGTCTTCCATTTGGAATTTCTTCAACATTTCCTTGATATATTTGGTTTGGGAAACAAATATTCCATTTTTTGTTTGATTTACCTGTAAACCTAAGAAGAATGATAGTTATCCCAGCATAGACATTTCAAACTCTTCTTGCATCTTGGTTACATATTTTATGCTTAGTGTAGTGAGATTACTCCCAAATATGATGTCATCTACATATACTACCACGAAAATCATGTTTTGATCCTCAATTTTGATATATAAGTTGTTGTCAGTAGTCCCTCTCTTGTATCCATGTTTTTTGTAGATATTGATCAAGCCTAGAGAACCATGCTCTGGGGGCTTGTTTAAGACCATAAAGAGCATTTTCCAGTTTGTACACATAGTCATGGTTTTCTGATAACATGAAACCTTATGGTTTCTCAACGTAGACTTCTTCTTCTAGTGTTCCATTAAGGAATGTTGATATGACATCCATCTGATAGATTTTGAAATTTTTGAAGCATGCAAATGCTAGGAACATTTTGATTGCCTCAAGTCTTGCTACTAGAGTGAAAGTTTCTTCAAAATAAATACCTTGTACTTGGGAATATCCTTTGCAGACTAATATGGATTTGTACTTCATAATTTCCCCATTTTCATTTAATTTGTTCTTGAAGATCCACTTAGTTCCTATCACATTCTTGTTCTTCGGTCTTGGAACTACTTCTCGAGTTTGATTATTCTCTATTTGATCTAGTTCTTCATTCATTGATTTTATCCAATCTTTACTTTTGACAGCTTCTTTAACTGATTTAAGTTCAATTAGGGATAGCATTGCTTGTTCTGGGTCAAAATCTAGTTTCCTTCTTGTTTCCACTCCTGCACTTTTATCTCCAATGATCTGGCTTTCAGGATGATTCTTATGAACTCTTTTTGATGGATCTCTTGGAAAGGGCATTTATTCATTGTCTTCTTCATCAACGTGAGGTTCATTTTCCTGTGTTTCATCATCATCTTCTTGTTGAGATTCTACATCATCATCCTCTTGTTGAGATTTTATGTCATCATCTTTTTGTTGATATTTTTTATCAAATCCTTGGGATATGCCCTTTATTAGATCATTTATTTTTACATTTTCACTTTCCACTATTTTTAGTAGTCTGAGATTATAACATCTGTATGCATTTTTATTTGATGAGTATCCTAAGAATATTCCTTCATCAGATCTTGGGTCAAACTTTCCTAGGTTATCTTCATCATTCTTTATGTAACATTTACTTCCAAAAATCCTAAAGTATTTTACAGAGGCTAGCCTCCCAAACCATAGTTCATAAGGGGTTTTGTCATGATTGGGTCTCAACTGAGCTCTATTAAGTATGCGAACTATTGTGTGGATTTCATCTCCCCAAAATTTGTCTAGGAGTTTGGCTTCATTTAGCATCGTTCTTGCAGCTTCTTGAACTATTATGTTTTTCCTTTCTACCACTCCATTCCGTTGACGAGTCTTGGGAAATGAAAATTGTCTTTTGATACCATGGTTTTCACATAATGTAGTGAAATCTTTAGAGGTGAACTCGCCTCCATTGTCTGATCTTGGACACTTATTTTTTGATCTGTTTCATTTTCTACAAGAGCTTTATATATTTTAAATTTCTCAAAGGCTTCTGATTTTTCTTTTAAAAAGAAAACCCAGCTCAATCTTGTGTAATCATCAACAATCAACATAAAATAATGTTCACCATAAGTGATTTTGGTTCTGGTAGGTCCACATAGATCTATGTGAATAAGATCTAATGGTTTAGTTGTGGAATTCTCTTTTGTTTTGAACCTACCTCTTGTTTTCTTTCCTATTTGACAATGTTTACAAATAGGATCTGAAGGTTTAATCACTTTTGGTAGGTCCCTAACTGCTTCTTTTTCGTTGGCTTTAATCAAGTTGTAAAAGATTAAATTTCCAAACCTTCTATGCCATATCCAACTTTCATCTACTTGGATTAAGTAACATTTTTCTTCTTCTTCTATATCAAGGATGTACACATTACTAAATGTTCTTGGTGCAATTGTCGCTAGCTTTCCAGTGTCCTTTTTTATGATTTCACATTTCTAAGAATCAAAAGTAAGTATGTGACCCTGATCACAAGTATGACTTACACTTATAAGATTTGGTTTGAGATTTTCTACCAAAAGTACATCTTTTTCTTTGGTTTTATTATTTTCTAAACTAACAGTGTCTTTTCCCAGTATCTTGGCTGACATATTATCTCCAAAAGTTACTTTTCCTTTTCCTTTCTTATTTAACTTGAGAAATTTAATTTGATCTCCAGTCATGTGTTTGGAACATCCACTATCTATATACCATTGACACTCTTGATTTCTCGCATATAATGCTACATTGCACTCTATTTGTTTTTTCCTCCATTCTTTTTTATTATGGGGAATATTTGTCTTTTTATCATATTTTGGAAATCTACAATCACTTGTTTTATGACCATAGTTGTTGCATTTTTGGAATTCACCATTGAAATCTTGCAAAGGAGAAAATGAGTTATAGTTTCTCTTTTCTTTATTGTACTTGTTGTTCTTATCTCTTTGGACATTTCTATTATTGTATTGTCCATAGGCTTTGCAGTGTACTGCCTTATGTCCAAAATTATTGCAAGAGTAGTAATATCCAATAAATAAATATTTAGGGGTATTTCTTCTGACGAGTTTATTTTGGTCATCTCTTACTCCAATGGAGAGTGTTGATTTATGTTTATGTGTAACCATTTTCAATGGTGTCATATTTTCCTCGTTATCTTCTTTTCTTAATGAGTTTTTCAGAGCATCTGTGTAGCTGATTGGTTTCTTAATAGATCCTTGTGATGCAAAAGTTGAGTCTTGAGTGTCCCAAACCAATCTTGTTGTTTGGTGACCTTTGACTACTGATAATTTCATTCAATATCCTTGAAATATTTTCAAATTGTGATCCCTTCTTTCCTTTCTCAATTTCATTTTTTAGTAGCTTAATCTCAGCTTCTAGTTTCTCACATACTTGTTTTTTATCATTAAGTTATTGTAAAATGACTTCTTCAGTTTTATTAGCTTCCAGGAGTTGGGACTTCAAATCATTGATGGTTTGTTCTTACTCCTTGATGGTTTTGGAAACTTCCCTCTCTCTTGATTTAGTAGCTTCTTTAATCCCTAGAAGCTCTCTTCTTAGTACCCTGTTTTGTTTTTTAGTTTTTCCTAGTTCTTCAATTACACTAAGGATTTCTTCTTCGAAGTTCCCTTCTTCTTCATCTTATGAATGTTTATCATCTTGAGTTTTCATTCCCATAAACAAAAGCTCTGAATTTTCATCTTCATTCATGTTTGAAGAGCTAATGTCTTATTTGGAGTAGAATTTTTTCTTTTTCTTATAAAAATTATTCTTGTATTGGTTTTTCTGGTTGTGAACTTCTTCATCATTTTCCTCCTACTTGGAATAGGGACATTTGTTAGCAAAGTGTCCAATTTTTCCACAGTTGAAACATTTGAAAGGTAATTTTCCTTTATATTTTCCAAATCCTTTATGGAGTTTCTTTATAAAGTTGTCATCTGATATATCTGATAACTTATCATTGGTCTTTTTCTCCCGCCTCATATTTTTCTTAGATGATTTAAAGGTTGTTTCATATTTTGTTAATTTATCATTCCCTTTTCTCATTTCATATGCTGTAAAAATTCCATGAAGTTGATCAATTGTGACTGTGCTTAGATTAGATCTATCTTCAATTGTAGAAATATTTGCATCATATCTCATAGGTAATGACCTTAGTTTTTTTTGCACAATAGGTTTATCTGTAATTTCTTCTCCTGCTACTCTGATTGAGTTAACCACTTCATCTACCCTATGAAAGTACTCAATAATATTTTTTTCTTCTTTCATCTTCATATTTTCAAACTGATTTATATAGGTCTGTAGTTTAGCTTCCTTGACTTTGTCAGCTCCTTCATATACAACCTCCAACTTGTCCCAGATTTCTTTGGCCGATTTACAATGCATAACCTTCAAACATATATAATTGGTCAACCCTCCTAGAATTCCATTAACTTCTCTTGAGTTGTCATTACAGATTTTCTTTCCTATAGCGTCTTTGGGTGGAGTAGATGGTGCAGTGTAACCATCTACAATAGATTGACAGATATCAAAATCAAGAGCCAACAAGAAGTCTTTCATTCTTATTTTCCATAGAGCATAGCCTCCTCCATTGAACAATGGTGCTTTGTTGTTAGACATTCCCTCTTGTTGATCCATCTTCAGGATCTACCTTTCAGTTGTTAGACTACGTTGAAGGCACCTGCTATGATACCAATTATTAGAATACAATGTTTTATAAAGAATAATGAAGGACACCAATCCTCTTTAGAGCACCAACTCTAGAAGACACATATCCCCTTCTTCAGGGCACCAACCCTAGGAATCACCAACTCCCTCATCTTTAGGGCACCAACCCTAGGAAGCACCAACTCCCTTGTATTTAGGGCACCAACACTAGGAAGATCCAACTCCCTTATCTTTTACAATTTTCTTAGTAAGGATATGAATCCTTCCATGCTCCTCCCTTCCACCGTCACTGCATTAGTATCTTCAGTTTTCCTTCTTGGAATCTGCTTCTGCTTTTGATCTTCTTATTTGGACTGCAGAGACACTTTCTTCTCACCACTCTTTCTCATTTATATACTCTTTCAACTAGTGTGAGCTATGAAACATTGTATCCCTTTGTTTGGACCATTGCACCTCTTCATTAACAATAATCTCGTTTTTTTTTTCTTTATTCAAATATTATTGAGAATCCTTTTCAATTTAATGAAAATGATTTTCATTAATCGATCACAAGATCGATTTCATTTAACTTAATTTCATCTCTCTGTAAATATTACAAAATTCGGAACTTGTCCTTCGTGATTTTCAGGACTCTGAAGTAGCAACTCCTTACCTACCGAATAAGTCTTAAAGTGGTGGTGATCGCTTACTGTCGGTTAACACCTCCACTTATGCTATCCTTCCACTGTGCTTAATCATCGGTTGAGAAAGTCGGTTAACACCTCCACTTACACTATCCTTCCACTGCGCTTGATCATCGGTTGAGAATGCTCGAATTAGATCAACATTTAGTGTTGAATTCGACCTTCGATGCTTTGGGAAGTTACTAGTGTTTAGAAACTATTTTCCCCGGAAATGACGTCACTGCTGACTTGGCACTGGCCGAGTGTCTGCCACGTGTCACTTAGATTCATGACTTACACGTACCTGAAATGCCAATTTCATCTTGACACTTGTTATTATATGATTGTGCCACGTGTCCTTGCTGACATGGATCTCCTTATGTGTGTGCTACGTGTATTCACTTCGTGACTTCGGAACTTCGGCCTTCGGGTGTACTTACATGTTCTCAATACATTCTCACTAAAGTGGTCATCGACGGAGTACCACTATCATGATCCAACGGTCATCGTGTATTCTGAAAATCTGATGGTCCTTCTTTATGACTTATTCTGTCCTTCCACTCAACTTGATCCAACGGTCGAGAATTCTCTCGGAGAAAATCAACGATCAAGGATGATTGTGGGTTCCAACTATCATCAAGTTCTGCAATGGAAACTACTCGTTTGGTAGTGTAATTGATGCCAACCGTAGATCTATTGGAAGATGACCATCGACGGTTGGTGTAGATTGCGGAACCATAACTTGTGTGTGGTTTAGCCCGTCACCCAAACTCCACAATTAAAGTTGTGTGATTGTTGGTGGATCAACCACAGTCGTCGATCTTTGAATCGATGAGATATGATGGTTTAGACAGAGTTGACCACTATCATGATCCAACGGTCATCGTGTATTCTGAAAATTTGATGGTCCTTCTTTATGACTTACTCTTTCCTTCCACTCAACTTGATCCAACGGTTGAGAATTCTCTTGGAGAAAATCAATGATCAAGGATGATTGCGGATTCCTCAACTAGCACAACGTTTAAAACTATCATCAAGTTTTGCAATGGAAACTACTCATTTGGTAGTGTAATTGATGCCAACCATAGATCTATTGGTGGATGACCATCGACGGTTGGTGTAGATTGCAGAACCATAACTTGCGTGTGGTTTAGCCTGTCGCCCAAACTCCACAATTGAAGTTTTGTGATTGTTGGTGGATCAACCACAGTTGTCTATCTTTGAATCGATGAGATATGATGGTCTAGACGAAGTTGACCACTATCATGATCCAACGGTCATCGTGTATTCTGAAAATTTGATGGTCCTTCTTTATGACTTACTCTGTCCTTCCACTCAACTTGATCCAACGGTCGAGAATTCTCTCGGAGAAAATCAATGATCAAGGATGATTGTGGGTTCCTCAACTAGCACAGCGTTTAAAAATATCATCGAGTTCTGTAATGGAAACTGCTCGTTTGGTAGTGTAATTGATACCAACCGTAGATCTATTGGCGGATGACCATCGACGGTTGGTGTAGATTACAGAACCATAACTTGCACGTGGTTTATACCGTCGCCCAAACTCCACAATTGAAGTTGTGTGATTGTTGGTGGATCAACCACAGTCATCGATCTTTGAATCAATGAGATCTGATGGTCTAGACTAATTGTGGGATTGGAAATAATGCATTGTTTAATTCTCCCTTCGTGCTCTGCAATCAATCCTTGCCCTCGATCTAGCACTTGTGTATCCAACGGTCCTAGTTTGTCCCATGTGGATTTCGATCCTAATCACGTTTCTACAGTGCACTTTCCCTTCTGAGCTTCATGTGCGTCATCGACTGTTGACATCAATGACAATATGTCAAACATGGCTACCTCTGGATGCATATCATCTAAACTTCTCATACCACCGCTTGCTTATTTTATCTTGAAGTGGGAATAAGAACAGGACTTGGCCATATTGGTAGAAGTAATTGGTTGTTTTCCTTTGTCAACTTGAGAGCCATGAGGAGTAGTTTGGTGAAATTTTGGAGGAGAGGGGGGAGGATACATAGATGTGTTTGTAGCAACAACATGGACTAGTAGTGTTGGGTGAACCAGAGGAGAAGGAAAAGATGCATTAGTGGGAACAATGTGAACTGGAGGAGGATGTGGGTCAATGGGCCATTGATTGGAACCAAAAGAAGGATTGGCAGGTATACCACCCCATCCATCATTATGAGGTTGCACAGGGGATTTAGCAACATTGAAGGCATGTTGTCCACCAAGGTTTAAATGCCCAGTTTGGATCAGTTGTTGAAACTCATTAGAATCAACATCAAAGTGTATAGAAAACCTCAATTTCTTATGCCCCGTAGGTTGCCAAAATATGTTAGGTAATATGCCTCTTCTTCCTTTGGTCCCTCCTATGTTGTTACCCATGTTAAAGAAGATCATCTATGTCCATCATAGTCAATTTAGTACATGCATAAGACATAGTAAGATAAAACATCCAACACAATTTGTCATCATGATTAAATTGGCTCTTAAACTAACAAAACCATGCAACACAAACATGAAGTGAAAGGGAAAAGTGAAAACAGGGATAGAAATGAAAACTTCTTCAACATCCGACCATGAGATTTGTATATGAAATCCATACATGTAGGCCACCACTTCCATACATAAAATTATAGGGAGAGATTTCAAACTATTAACTTTAACCATGTTTGCAAGTATTATTATGAAACTCGATCAATATAGAAATTTCTTCAAGCCATATTCAATCATTCATATATGTTGTAATAGAATTATGCCTTCAAATAATCAGGTTGATCATGCATCCATACATTTTTTTTCATTCTCAATTATCTTAATTATATAGACATGGTAAGAATGGAATAGGATTTAAATGAATGGGATTTGAGGGAAGTTAATTATGTAAAATGAAATGTATGAGTAAAATATGGAAGTCTATATAATAATCCTCAAATATTTGATTATAGGTTCCCTTAACCAATTTCCCTTCATAATATTTATTATGTCCCAAAAGATTGTCTTTACTGCCTTTGACTTAACCAAATCAAAACAAACCATTCAAAAAAACTATCAGTAAATTAATACTACATCCATTCCATATCGTTTTGTTCACATCATTCTTATCCATCAGATTGAATGACATCTTCTCTTAGTTATGTGGACGAGGGAGAGAAACATGGAAAAAAGGATTTATTTGAGTGGGATTAAAAAGGAATAGCTTTATGAAAAATGAAATATATGAAGGAAAAATGTGAAGTTCACATAACAACCTTTAAACTCAATCATTATATAATTTAACATCATCGTGAAATTTTTTCTTCTTGGTTGTATGATGGCCTTCATTCAATTATTTCCAATTAATAATGTTGTTAAACCATAACCAGAACCCAAAATAACATAGACTATGAAGGACAAGTTTATGGTTATTAGTTGACTAAAACAAATGGCATGCACCAATCTCATCTTCATTACCATCACAACTTTGTACCAAAATTTTCAACCATTCCATACTGTCAAATAACCACTGATAAATCGATTATACCAAAATTTCATGCGAGTATGATTTAGCCAAATCTCAGTTGAACCCAAAAATATTTCAACTAAAAGTCGCAAGAGAATGAGGAAGACGAAAGGAAGGATCATATCTTGTGTGAAAAATCACCATGAGTTTGAATCTAAAAAAAATCCAAGTTTGAGCTTGTAGCTCGCAGTCATGGGTTTGAAGACAGTTTTCACAACTGTCGTATTTTAGACTCAATTTTATTAGATTCAAATCAATATTAAATCATAATATTTCCTTTAACATCCCAATCCTAATCGAAGTGAAGAGTTGGTAAACATGAAACCCTTAATTCACGACTAGATTTAGATGTTCAAAAACATTAGGTTCCAAATGAGAAGGGCACGATTGCATTTGATTCAATCAACCCAGGTTTGAGCTCATGAGGCCCAAATCAAGATTAGGTTCAAACCTGTCACCTTTTAAAAACCTATATATTCAAGAGAAAGTAAAAACATTGAATTGTATGCAAGAAATATTCTATAAACACACACCAATCACCGAATTTGGACCTCAAATTAGCCACAACCCACATTGAAATACTTCAAAACACATAAATATTATATCATAATAGTAATTTGGGTGGAACCCAAGAGAGTGCAAGCAATTTATACTAAGTGGGTTCAATTCTATGTTTACCTTTCAACAAAGAAAACTTTTATACATACCCGAAATCGAAACCATGTATACCTCCAGGTGAAAGAAAGTACCATTTGGGTTCAACCCATATCAGAATAAATGGATGACTTTCACAGCAGAACACGAACATGAGTCAAAAAACTTAAAAACCCAAGACTGTAATCTCATAAAAGGAATGGGTAGTTCTAAGAATGACCAGAGAAACTAAAAATATAAAGAGAACTCGAGTTCAAGTCTCAACTGCATATAAACCAAAAGCTTCCCAAAATCCATTTTTTCATTACAAATTGATATGGAAAGTGTTAGTATGGAAAATGCAAACAAAGCTATTACCAACTTTTTGTCAACGAACACTTTTTCTCACTTTTTCTCACTTTTTCTTTCAAGAAATGACAAAGAATAGAAAAAGAATACATTCATGCACACAATAATGCTAACTAGAGCCAAATCTAACAATTCATAAATACAAATTCACTATATAATATGTAAAAAAAACTATTGGCTCACACCTTGTACAATGACGATTTTAAACCTGAGTTGAGGGGCGAATTAGTTATGGAAACCACCAGAAGTGAGGGTATCATCAAGCGGAGCTTGTAGCTTCTTTTCTCAACCTCCAATAGATAAAATGACCCAAAACCAAGGCAGAAAGGGAGTGATAGTGTGTGGGACTATGGAGTAAATTACCATGTTCTGATGCCTTCAATGCATGGTCAACGCTATCATGTCACTGGTCAATCAAACCAACTCATTGCATGCCATGTAAACAATACATAACCCTCACAACATGCAAACTTTCCATTATGTCAAATCAAATAAACATCAAATATGTTGCCTCGTAACTTTGAAATAGGAGACATCCATATACCACATGTGAAATATATCAACCAATACAACTATATACTATTTGTGAGATCATTATCAAATGTCAACAATAAACCAAACATAAGTCGCATATTATATACCTCAATTTGAGTATAATCCATACGTTGGTTGTCTTCTATGTGAAGTATTACCTCCAATTTGATATAACAACCAAACTTTTTAAAAAAACTTGTGATAACACCCATCATAATATGGCCCAAAATAACATTAGTTATAGAATATAAAATCTTTATATATCGAGCTCTATGGGTATTTATGGAATTTGCTAGCCAATTGTATGCCAAAAGATTTTGAATTTAAACCGCGTGCTTGGACTTGGATAAATTTCTCTTGGATATATTTTATGAATGTTGTCATGGTGCTAGAATACATGGAACTTTTTTCACTTTCATACCCAAATGCAAGTAATATTTTCA
>SNQJ01S0189423.1:0-18228 GCA_010110895.2 Picea sitchensis | reverse complement strand
CTGTGACCTTTCACCAATAAATTTTTAGTGGTGTACCTGAATGACATCCTCATCTACAACAAGACTTGGGGGGAACACTTGCATCATATTCAACAGGTTCTGCACACCCTGCGAAAACACAAGTTATATGCCAACTTGGAAAAATTCTCCTTCGGCATGGACAGGGTCTAGTACCTATGCTACATCTTCAATCATCAGGTTGTGCATGTGGATCTAGCCAAGATACAAGTCATCCGTGATTGGCCATCCCCAACCACTCTCACTGAGCTTCGAAGCTTCTTAGACCTTGCCAATTTCTTTTGCGGGTTGGTGTTGGTATTCTCCCATATTGCATGGGCCTTGAACCAAGTAACCAGAGGTGGTGGTAAGGAAAAATTTGTGTGGGGCATGTCACAACATAAAGTGTTCGATGATTTAAAGAAACGCTTGTGGTCGGCCCAAATAATTTCATTATCAAACCTACAACATCCCTTTGAGATCGAGACATATGCTTCAAACTGTGTTGTGGGTGCAGTTTTCACTCAGCACAACCACCTCGTGGCCTATCATAGTGAGATACTATCAGATCTTGTCGGATGTTGTTCATAATTACCTACTACGACGAAATGTACTCCATTGAGAAAGCCCATCGCAGGTAGATACATTACATTCCTACCGATAAAGGAGACAATCATCCACCACGGATCGCAAGCCACTGCGGTTCAGCCAGACCTGAGGGAAAGGTGCATAATGAGGCATGCATCGAGAGAGTGGTCAACATGCCTGTAGTAGTTCCACCTCAAAATATAGTATAAAACAGGTAGTACCAACTGAGTCAATGATTTCCTCAGATCACCTCTAGTCATGGCACTCACCATGGTGCTAGACTCTTTTGGCCACGAGACCTCCATATCTGACCTCTTTGGGGAGCGGACCCTAACTTTGCCACCAAATGCCAAATCTTGAGCAAAATCAATTATCACTAATTTCCATCTTCAGGATGGGATATTGTGATGAATAGGAAATATCTACGTTCCATCAAGGCGAGTGAGTGAAGTGATGTGGGAATCCACTATAATACGGTGGCTGGGACCTTGATGTCCCGAAATAAAGTGGGTGTTGCGAAACATTTCTAGCTAAAACTTGTGAGGATGTCCGGAGAAAAGTATATTAGGTCTTACATGGAATGCCTTATTTACCAGCTGACCACTAAGTAGGGCTTGTACACTCCTCTGGCTACTCCTGACATTCCCTTGGAATCCATATCAATGGACTAATGTTAGGACTTTCATCCGGTGAGAGGGAAATGATTGTGTCTTTGTGGTTGTTGGTCTCTTTTCCAAGATGGTGATCCTAGCCTCCTGCAAGAAGAACACCACAGCAAAGGCCACTGCCAAGACCTTCTTTGAGCGAGTGCAGGTACATTTGCAATCCATACCATTGTCTTGGATGGGATATAATATGGATATAATCCAAAGTATTTTGGATCATAATCTAGATTACATATGATTGGCATGCATTTATACCTTAGGAACTCATCATGGATCTTAATTAATCTTGAATGACATTTTATTCCAGATTGGATTGCTTTATGTTTACAAATTTCCTTTCATCAGTCATGTGATGAGTGGTGAGTTGAGTTCATAGTTTAAAAACGCGAGATTTATCTCTGAATGTATTTTTTTCAAGCACTTCATAAGTTTATGAAACTCATATTGATGATAAAATGTAACAAAATTATCTTTGAATAATTTGGTGACATTTTAGCACCATTGTTGGGGAGATGCTAAAGAGTTAGTTTTCAAGTGAGTGTGGGATTGTTTCTTCTATACTTTTTTTATTATTCACTTTACTCCCATTGTCAATGGGGTCTTGGTGACAACATGGCCTTAGTAGCATGATAATTTGAGTGCTTTCTTTGCCTTGAAATTTTCTTTGTAAGTTTTTTATTTGTAAAAACCCCATGCAATAACCCATGTGAAAGACAGGGAATAATGACCAATGAGAAAGAACTTCATGAATTCTCAAAATTTTATCTCCAAGGAAATTTCTGAATTATTGGTAGCACTTGGAGATTAATCTGAAGAGACAAAAGAACAAGAGTTCCATGAACCAGATTTACAACAAGCATATCTAGAATCCTTCTTTAATTTTCCTTGCAAGTCTACAATGGAATCTAAAGAACCATGGAAAACACCCAACAAAGAGTAGACAATGGAACTTGAGATCACATAGTCCCTTGCAAGTTTTCCTTTATGCAAAATCCAAGTCCTCAATATTTACTGATCATGTGTGACAAAGGGAGGGCATGCAAATCATTAAAATGGAAAGAAGAAAACATAAGGATGATTGATTACATTGAATACTGATTCCATGAAATCAGTGAGCCAATGCACCACTTATTTATTCAACACTTCTTGGCATAAAATCAATCAAACCAGTTGGTTCCTCATATCTGAGACATTCATTGGGGTATATTTTTCATATTTGGATATGAATATATTTGTAATCTTATTGCGTACATGGCTCCATTGGAAGTATTCCTACACTTAAGAAATGTTTCCTTTTAGTGGGATAGAATTAGTTAGTAAATAAATCAATAAATGTTGCATATACATGATTGGATCAATTCAAAGTATAGCTTGAAATACTAGTGTAGTATACTTTTGGATCTGTCTTTGTTCCTACAACAACCTATCTTTGTTCCTGCAAAAGGTTCCTGTAGCATATTGTATTTGTTCCTATAGAAGACTGCATGTGTTCCTGCATAAGTAATTACAACAATTACCATGATGTCAAAGGGATGATTTCCTACAATAGAACACACTCAACATTCCTGCAACAAACTTCTCTATTCCTGCATCAGGTTACTTTTTTGTTTCTCTGATAGATTTTTTGTTTTTCACGGTAAGATTTCTGTTCCACACAACATAATGTCAAAATAATATCGAACAACAATGTTTCTCAAAAGTTATGAAATAGGAATGACAACACATGAATCTGGAACACTCAAGTGCACACATAAGGAGAAAAATAAGTACCACACAAACATGAGTCAATTTATTATAAACAATGGAAGCATTAAAAGTGTGTGATAGTAACAAGAAAATATTTACAGAAGTTGGTTCTATATTTACAGTTCCAACACCTTCATACCATATTCAACAGACTCTTTTCAACCCAAATATTCAAGCATCCAATGTTCATCTTCTGATTAGATAATCGCATATCCATACATCACATCAAATTCAGAGTAAATTATATTCAATATACACCATCTTTATCTTTGACATACATCCATTTCAAGCTTTCAAGGAGGTAAACTTGAGGTAAAACCAATTTTAAGACTTTTGATTTGTTAGAAATTGCAAATTAGTGATGAGAGACTACTATAAGCTTGACATTTATAAACTCCATCTTATGATACCATTTCGATTTTTTTCCATCCCTTTCAGTCTCCAAACTTACCTTTTTGATATACTTCAACCTTCACTTTTGAACCTCTCATCATCGTATCATTGTTAAACCATGATCCAATGAAGTAATAGTCTGACTGTAATGGGATTATGGTACCATTATTTCTTCTATTTAAACAAGAATCAAAGTACAATGGTGTTCATTATGATGATTCCATTATGATTTATCTTTAGTTGTGCCACAAGGAAGCATGATTACACACAAAAAAATAGAGTATGCATTTCTCTTACACCTACCACAAATAAAATAAATAAGAAGAGTAAAACAAGAAGGGTTTGTAAGTGTATTTAAAGGTATATCTAAAAGGGAAGAGAACTTAGTTTTATGAACATTTGTATATATCAGTCTATTGACTTACCATGTCCATACTTGATCATTTGTTTGTCTGTCATATAGAGTATGCTAAACCCATTAATCAAGTATAGTCAAAGTAGATTAGGTTTTCTTGATCAGGAGATCATCAGTTCCCTACTTCATTGGAATGAGGACATACCAAATCTCATGTGTGGGGGAGATGTTGGAGTTAGCTAATATGTCATCTTTTTTATCTGATTCGAGATCGATTCATTTTTGATCATTTTACCTCACCCTTTACTCATTTATCGCCATTCCTACCGTAAATCTTTTATCAAAAGCACCATGGTACACCCCTATATAGTAGTTAATTATCATGTATTTACTTCATTTGTAGTGAATTGATGATCATTATAAGTTGTTTTTCTAATTATGGTTTTATGAGTTCAGTAATGTGATCCTACGATATTCAGTTCCAAGTTTCCTACAACAACACAAGTTTTCTGCAACATTGTTCCTGCAACACCATCATTGTTCTTCATACTTCCACATGACGAATAGATAAATGGGAACATAGATATCATATATGATTCTAAATGGTTATGTATTAATCATATCATTCTCAGGTCACACATGTGAGTCTCAAGAACTTGGTCAAGTTAGCATGATCAAAATTAGTAAAGCAGTTTCAGACAACCAACCTCCGATGCGATTTCTGGGTAGATGAATATATATCTCGAAAAATAAAAGACATGGGTTTTATGAAGAAGGGTCCAAATTGGTTTCCAATTCATTGTATTTCAAAATTTTAAGCGGTTTGAGAGATAAGGGTGGATATTCAAGGTAAAATTTCAAGAAAATATGTAGTGCCCAAATTTCTACAGTTACAAATTTTGTGGACGAATTTGGTTTGTCAAAGATTATGTTTTTGGCTTCCATACTATTCAAACAACCATTAATTAACCTACATTTTCCTTAATCAAGTTTGTAATTAATGTAGATCCATGTACTTGTGATTTGGTCTCATTTTGTTGTAAATATTCTCCTTCTTTATTTTGAAAGCCATATGTATAAATGTGAGGATGATTATTGTAACAAAGGGGGAGAAGGAGGAGGAGTTGAGGTTGAAGAGAGAATCAATGTAATCATAGGGAGAATTATGGAATAAATAACTTGTTGCATACCAATATATTTTCATCATAGTCTTTCTTGGCAGTGTATTCCAAGAGAGGAAGGGCCCCCTCTCTGGTATATGCTTCCCAAATGGTTGTTTTTTTGTTGTATGATTTTATTTTATTTCTTCACCACAACTTCAATTTCATGTCGTGTGGAGTGAGAATTAGTTTCATGTTAATTTTCCTTGGGTGTATCAGCATGACAAATCTGCAGTATTGTGGTTATTCCAATAAGGGGGTTCTACTACATCTCATATTGGATAATGTGGTCAGTCCGTCAAATTTGTTTTTTGTTTTCACATTTAATTCGTAAAGGTGCATTTTTTAGTATTGATAAGATTTGTTAAAAGTGAGACTCTCACAATACTATCAGTGATAATTTGGATTACGTATGATTGGCCTACATTTCTACCTTAGGATCTCACAATGGATCTTAATTAATCTTCAATGACATTTCAGATTCAATTAGATTACTTTATGTTTACAAATTTCCTTTCATTAGTCGTGTGATGAGTGGTGAGTAGAGTTCATAGTTTAGAAGCACTTGAGGATTTATCTACGCATATATTTTGTAGAGCACTTCATAATTTTATGAAACTTAGATTGATTATAAAATGTAAAGAAATTATCTTCAAATAATCTGATTGACAAAGGGGATGGAATATTGTGTATCTATATACAATATATTTTGTACATGAGCTATTTTGTTTGTATGTTCATTAATGACCCATCCTTAATTTCATTGATATTATTCATATCAATGAGTCTGATCACCAAGTTAGTAGAGAGGTGATATTTATATGCATTGTTTTGGCTATTTTTTCACCCTAGGTAAGCCACTATAGACCTAGGACCTTCTATGAAGTAGACCCGGTCAAGAAACAAAATAAGGAAGGAAGGAATGACTCCATGGGGTAGACCAAGTTAGGAGAGAGTGTATGGAAGCCTAAGTATGTGGATCTCCTTAAACCTCTCAACAATAAAACATGAAAATTTTGAAGAACAGGTACTTATCTTAAAGTGTATAAACCTTGGTGAATCTTACTATTTCTTAAAATTCCAACCATAAAATGTTTGATGATATTTTTCTAAAATTATTTAAATTTCTAATGATTATATATAGTTCCTAGAATTTTTGGTGACTTTTAGAGTAAAATGTGTTTTTATGCTATAAACTTTGAAGTGAATAAAATGGAAATTGGTGAATCGTGTTTTTGAAAAAACATGGAAAATTATCCCATGGGAGGGATTTAGCCCCTAAATTTTTTCTTGCAAGAAAACCTTGTCTCTAGAGGCATCAACCTCAAGAAATCCATGGAATGAGACTAAAGTCATAGAGTCTGACTTAGTGGATGAAATTTGTTCCTTTATTATTATTCCTATGTAACCACATGAAGAGTATGGTGTTAACTAACTAAACCATTGACCAAAAGATGGTTTACAAAGGAATATCTATATTATTATTATTATTGTTTATTCCAAAGAAACTAATATTTTGTATTATGCTATCAAAATTATGATTAAACTTGTTTATACAACTATATCAACTAACCCTTCATCATATAAAATAACTAACTAAACAAGGTTATAATTATTGGTCTATGTGTGTGTTTAATTTGAGGCAATTCTCAAAGCATTGAACTAGCAATACAAGGGAATACAACGTTTGCAACAACAATGGGTTCACACAATGGTCAATGATGTTGGCTACTTAAAAATGAATTGCCAAGAGCATCTATATAAAGAAGAATCATGCTAACATGGTTACTCACAAGAAATGAAATTCTCTCTAAGAGACACTTAATCAAATAACTAGTAGACACATTATATGCTTACATGTTGGATGAACGAATACAACTAATCGTATTTTACTATCTTCTTTTCCACATGTGGTTATCATGAAGTGACAATATATAAAATAAAAGGGCAATTAAATACCAAAGGTGACACTTTAATATTATAATTCTTCCATGAGTCAATTGAGTGCTTACAAGATGCACTACAACACTATAAACAAACTAACTTGGAAATTCCAACCACACTACAACTATTGGAAGTGAACTAGTTTGATTTCCCAAGACACATAAAATTATTGTTCATGCAAATCAATAATTATGTCCATGAAGCAATCATTTCAAATGTATTTTATGCCAATTTGACAATCTATTATTTATGGTTCTGTCATTCCATCAAAAACTTGACTTCCCTCACTAAATAAAATTAATCTAATAATATCCATACATAAGTAGTATTTTAAACCACCACGTGGGAACACTAAGAAATGATTTCTCTTGTTTGAAAATCCCACGCTGAGTAAGAAAGATCCAGGGTTTAAGGTCATTTTGTTTTGACCTTAGTTAACAAGTTATTCTAGAAAACTCGACACCACATACATGCATTGAGTAGAGTCAAATTTCTTCATTGTAGCATGTTATGATCCAATGCCTTAAGAAACGATAAAAATTCAATGATTACAGTCCCCTTAAATGGAAACTCCTTTTACAATATATCCAATTTAGAATATAGTATGAGATGAGATAATATCCTCCAAATACTAAGTCTCCTTATTATATATATAGAATCTGGGTACAATTTGGTGAAGGGTGCAATGAAGGGTTCTAGCTGACTTACTAATATAATACTAGAAATATAATAATTCAATATAAGGTTTAATAATGGGTTTTATACATAACATGGGGCTTTGTCTAGGGATCAACATGCACATCCCCTTCAAACAAGTGTTGATCCATATGGATGCTCGTTGGCCACCCACCTTCTCCATTTATCCCAAAACATAGCTGACAGTTTTGGTAATTTATATTTTTAGCAGTTTTTTTAACTTCGGGGCCATTTTGGGGCCCTAAGCGATGTTTTGAGAAAGCGAGGGAGCAACATGGATTGTAGATCAGTGTTTCTCACCCAAAATTGTATTTCTTGGATAGATCTTTCCATCGAGCTACCATCAAAGCTGAAAACAGTCGTATGCAAAAGTTCATACAGGGATTGTGTCCATGACCACAAACCCTTTTGGCTTTTCATCTTCTAGGGTTAGGGTTTTAGTTTTTATATATTTTAAAAGCCTTTAGAGCCTAATTTTAATAATCATATTCTCTCACACAGTCACGGTAGTGATCACATCTCTTCGAGATATGGCTACCATTCTAGCGAGTCTTTCCTCTGTATTTTTACAGTATCTGTGCATTTATTTCATTAATAGAAATAATGTATTAATGTATATCTGTGACTCTTGTTATATTTTACCCTTTATATCTAAGTATATTGTTGTCTCTCTTACTGATATCTAAGATATTTCTTTGTTATATCCTACGCTCTCATTTACGTCAAAATAAATGGGATCAGTGGTTTTAGGAGCAAACTTGCTCTTGATCATTTTGATGCATGTCCCCGATAGGAGTTCAGTATAGAAATTTGGAGTCTCAATATTGTGTCTCTCTTGAGATTGATTGCTCACCATACCTGAAACCATGTTCGTGGAAGAAAGAAAAATGATAGGCGGAACAATCCTATCGATTATTTGCTTGGCTTGGCTCCTGTGACAGGAGGAACCAGTAAATGGAAATTTTCCCACATCAACTAGCCTCTGGAGTAGCATCAGTATACATCTTCATCAAGCCACTTTGGAGACACCTAAGCCTGCGGAGTCACAGGTTAATTTTGATATTCTACCATTATTTGAAGGTCAAATGGGTCGGATGCCCTAGATAAATGGTTAAATTGCTAGAAGGTTATTTCTTTTGTTCATAATTTTTGAGGATAAGGAAAGATCACCTTAGCACTCCTTAGAATCTCTCCCCCATGTCAAACATTGGTGCAGGAGAAAGTGCTTTGGGGCAGGTTCCATAGAGAGTCACGGGAATGTAAGGAGTAGAGCCCACTTAGGATTGTGGATGCGGTAAAGGAACAATACTACCACAATTTGGCAATATGAGGACCGGTACATCGGATGGACCACACTACGAGAGGGGGCTTGATCGGTTAGGAGTTCGCAGTGGCTGCGCGCACCAAAATTTGGGTATCAAAGACTTCACGAATGACGACCGGTTCACGAAATACCATGGGGCTCTACGGATACATCAATGAAATGGATTTCTGGACATCTAATCACTTTCGGTGCTTCCTATCTATATCTTTATTAAAATCGAGGTAGAAATTTAAACACCCAGCGAGAACAAATGGGAGTTGGTTTACAAATCCACATAACCAAAGTATAAGAAAAAGATATCCTAGCAAACGGTCACCGAAAACCGGTCAAGCCACGGGAAAAGAAGGGTCGTGGGAGACAAATAGGAAACGAGAAAATGGTGTGATTTCCACAAAATCCCAGCGCAACAACATTAGATGTGCTCAACCGGTCGTTGAGATCAAAGACAAAGGATTGAACCACAATTTAGAATCGATTAGAAAATCTTGGTAAAAGGCCGGATCATCGGCCGATTGCTAGCATTATGCAGCGGCCGCTGACGATTCAACGGAAGATCCAACAGATCCAGAAGAGGGAGCACCTTTTTCATTCCACAAATGTGGGTGAAGGGACCCCTGCTGCATTTTATTGTTGATAGTGGAAGCGGAAGAACCTCATCTCGGCGGTCGTCAAACAGTCAGGATTGTCAACAACACCACACACCACAACCATACAACTATCAGGGTGGCTTAGCCCGGGAATGAGATCTTAAATTGACCCGGTGATGTCGATTGTCATATGGCATCCAACCCTTCAGGATGAGGTATTATGTGATGTTTTCCCCTTTGTATGTACATGATGTTCTCTTAGACCCAACCATGTATGTGGAAACACCATGCTATCATGAGTCTGACCGGTAGTGTCGTTATTACTCGGGGTCATCTCTGATATACGGTAGTTCAACTACTACCCACCTAAGCGATTAATGGCAAGGTGGTATCTCATGCACTACAAAATTCATCTTCTCCACAATCTATTCAAAGGGTGAGCAGAAGGATCCTACCCGACCACCATGAAAAGCCCGGTAGAAGAGACCCATCAATGAAGCGGGGTTGACAAGGTTCGCGACAAAGAGCGAAGATTCATACGCGCACCAATCATCTAAAATAGCGGTGGTTAAAGGTCCAAACCTTCGATAGGGTTAAGTGATGGCCTTCAACAAGCCTGCAGCAATACATCTCACAGCAAGGCAAGGATCTGAGATTGATTCAACGGTCGCTTTCCCTCTCCCAGGGAACTCAATATGATAGGAGACCATTGCTTAGCTTCCCTGGAGGGAGTATTGATCTAGGTGGATATCGATTGGCCACCCACCTTCTCCAACTAGCCCAAAACATGTTTAAGCAATTTTGGTAATTTACTATTTTTACTTGAGTTTTAGCCGGGGGCCATTTCGGTTAAGCCTTGATGTTTTTTGAGGAAAACGGGGAGCAACATGGATCATAGATCAATGTTTCTCACTAAAAAGTTAGTTCTCGGATAGATCTTTCCAGCAGGCTATCAAGAGCTCCCCAAGCGAATCATTAATACGAAAGTTAAGCCACGAGTTGGCCATGTATCAACTAACCACATGGAGACCCACAAACCTTTTGTCTTTTCATCTTCGAGGGTTACGGTTTTCGATTCTCTTTATGTTAAAAAATCCTTTAGAGCCTCATTATAATAATCATCTTCTCACCCAGGATCGCGGTATCGCATCTCTTCTAGGAGATAAGCTGCCACCATTCTAAGTCTTGCACTCCCATGTTTTCGGTCTGTACATTTATTTTCATTAATAGAAATCTTGTATTCTTGTATATCTATGACTCTTGTTATATTTATACTACGTTATATGGTTGTTTCTCTTGCAATATCTCCTATTTCACAGTGATTTATATCACAAAACCATTTCTTGCAGAAAATAATCAGGATCAGTGTTTTCCTCAACCTTGTGATCCTGATTAATATCATGAAGGAAACCATCTTTTATTCATATTCCTTTGGTAGGTTCTTTCGACGGTAAGGTGCTTAGTAATTTCTCGATTTAGCGACTGCAAATCCCTATTTCAAGGATGGTTTCTAGTTCTAGTATGATTTACCCTTCTCCATTAATTTTGATAAAATAATTTGAATTTCAGGATCTTGTCACCTAATTACATGGATGGTAGATTTACACTTCATGATGTGATGGATAGATAGCATGGTCATGATATTGAGTAGGTGGAAGATGCTTAGGCATCTCTCCAAATACCATGGAATGATTGCCGATAAATTTTTGGAGATCCATTGAAGCATAGGATATATATGTTTGAACATCTAGTGATCACAATTGTGCAGTTACACTTCATATCCTTTTGGGTATTTTGTCATGTTTTTAGAGCTTATCACTTTGGAGGTTTCCCTTGGATACCTCTAAAGCTCAGTTTCCTTTCCTTTTGAGGAAACTTTCATGAAAATATATTGAAAATTAAGGGTCATTGTTGTGGTTTGTAACTATTGTAATTATTATAACATCAACACCACCCATTTTGGCCGAAATCATGGCTATTCAATAAATACTCCCCCATTTTGAGCTTAATGCTATGGCACTTCCCATAAAATTTATGGTACCTCCATGTCTGAAATCATTACTTGGAAGCGTTGGTTGCTAAGATGTCTGAAAAGAGTGAGATGTATATGTAATTGATGAAGTTATGGGTACTACATGAATCAATCAACAATGTTACAGCACTTTATTTTTTAATATATCCTTTTATCTTGAGAGTTTGGTAGATCTTTGATGTTTGCCAATGCATTAAAATATATCATTGGAGTAGTCTCTTCTAGATCGGGGTCTTGAGATGGTTCAATTTTTGAACTTATTCCTCTTCATTATCTATGTAGAATACTTTCTTCACGCTACTTGATTATAAGCCTTACTATGCTTGTTGTCATAATTGAAACATACTCCCTTTTTTGAGGTATCAAACTTGTTGGTTGAGTTAAGCTTGTCTTATGAACCCGACAACAATATCTCCTTCCTATGTGTGCTCCGATTGGTGGGGTACATATCCTTGTTCTTGGATTTAATATGATGAAAAGATTGCATAGCTTCCATAATATTTGCATGATGTCTTAAGAAAATATCATGTTTAATTTATTCTTTTTATCCACCATGTAATCTTCAACAATTGATCATGACTTATGTTATCCACCCTTGTGGCCAATGCACAGAATTTTGAATTGTAATTTTCAATATCACTTAAGTGCTTAGTTATTGTGAATTACTTAAAGTATTCATGTTCCCAAACTTTCCCATATTGTGTGCTTCTAAGTATGTTTTAAATAGACCCCAAGAGTATAATGATAAAAATGGGGGCTTCCTTTTAACTACCCATTGATACCATTAATATGGTTTTATCCTAAAGTTCAAAGTTGATATGTGAATCCTTTTCTTATCATCCATAATATTATGCAATTCAATTTTTTTTATCTATTTGGTTCACCTAGTTAAAGAACTTTGTACCATCAGGTATTTAATTCGATCTTGGGAAAGTTGAATTTAAGACTCCCACCATAGTTAACTCCACTATTTGAGTTAAATCCACTTGAAAAATTTTATTATCGGCAGGTTGTTCATTGAATATTACCTTTATTTTCATGAGTTTCTTTAATTTTGATATCTCCTTTAGGGAGTCTCATCTATGGAATGAAACATCATGAAAGACAAGAATTTTTTCAATTCTTTCATGGAATTTTTTATATTCTCATCCATCTTATTTGTCATGTCATCAATATTTTTTTTCATGTAATCCATCTTATTAACTATCTTATTTTCCATTTTGTCCATATTTTATTTCATCTCATTTCATATTCTCATTCATGTTAATATACATATTGTTTCCATTTCATCCATATTTATTTTCATAGCTTCATCCATCTTATGTTCCAATTGTTCCCCTATTTTTGGTGATCCTCTTTTCCATATGGTGATAAAATCTCATCGATTTTATCTTGACTCATTGTTGAGATTTATGGAGTTTTAGCTTGTGAAGTAAATTTTGGAGGATCCTTTGGATACATGTGAGAAAATAAAATTCTCCCTCTTTTTCCCTCTTTATTAAAAATTTTGAATCACCAAAAACCAATATTTTATAAAGTTATGTCAATTGTAAGTTATGTACCTTTTAAGCCCTTAATTTGGAGTTTGTCCTCCTCGCCGATCTTCCTTTTGATGTATTTCTAAAATTTTTGACCCTAATAAGTCTGAAATTTTGGCTTGTAACACTCTAAATTTTCTTCTCACAATTACCATGGAGTGCGACCAAATTTTTTATTGCCAAGTGAAAGTTAGGGTGCTTTTCCCCAAACCCTACTGATTTTAGCCTTTCAAAGAGAACTTGTGCAAAATGTCCATAGAGTGTCCAATGTTTAATACTTAGATTAAAGGGGTATACCAACAATACTACGGACTGTCATATTTGAAATGAAATAGGTCTCATGAAATAGATCCTCTTGAATAATATATGAATATTTTTAGGCTGGGAACACAGCACCCCCAGACTAGTTAAGTAGGAATAGTAAAAAACTCTATCTTCCACGAGGTGTATCTAAGAGAAATTATAATGAACCCGGAAGCTAAAAAATGTTTACGTGCAACCAGTATATGTATTATAAATAAAACCTATTTTTTTTTTTTTTTTATGCGAATCGTCAGAAAAAATTCACGAGATTAAGATGACTTGTTTGGAGAAGAGAAACCCTAGGATCAATGTTCTAAAACCAAATATTATGATCCAACACCTTAAAAATGATAAAAGTAAATTATTATATGAAAGTCCAATTTGAAGCGTCAGCCTTTTTAAAATATATCAAATTTAGAATACACAATATAAGATGGATGATATCCTCTGAATAAGTTTCCTTGTTATATATAGGATACAATGGGTACAATTATGATGAAAAGGTCTGGTAGAAGGGTTCTATCAACATACAAATATTGGAATAATGAGAGAGGAGGGTGAAAAGAATCAATGTAGAAATTTATTATCTAATACAGCAAAACATGTATTCATTAACATCATTAGCATTATATCACAATATATCTTGGCCAGGGTATAAATCCAACAGCAGGTCATGGCCAAGCATCCATAGAAAAAAATGCACCATAATTTACATGGAAACCGTGGGAAAATGTGGAATGATTTTCTTATATAAAAATAATACATTCATTGGGCATGAACTACCCAGTTGTTAAATTTTGCAGTGGAGGAAGATACAACCCTGTTTATATGCTCCAACCAGAGGAAAGCCACAACTCCCTATATTTTAAAGGCTCCAACAAAAAGGAGGATACAACCCTATGATTCTTAGGCTACCAGCACGAGAGGAATCCCAGCTCCCTATGTTCTCCATTTCTGTCCCGGAGGATACAACCCCCTTTCCTTGCCACATTTTAAATTAAGCCCTAAAGTATAAATTTAGATCTTGTCACTACCAAAATCATTGCCATTGTCATTATCCTTTGTCACTATCACATCAATGATCTTGTCATTTTATCCAACCTATCACTATCATTGCACCATCAATCTATAACTTGCACCAAAAACATGTGCTATACCAAACTATGAACCATATCATTCATCAACTATGTACTGTATGCATCGATCATGAACAATAGGATATACCAACTAGAAAATCCATGATAAGTAGCCAATTATGTACCATATATCAAACATCAAATACAATATGTACCATATACCATATCATCGATCATCCTATAGACCTATACCATATCATCAATCAGAGAACCAATGCATATCCCTCATGCATATGCAGTATCCTCACATATACCTCAACCGCGAACAATGTCCAGCTCAATTATGAACCATAAAAACCATGCCATATATTGAACTAGATATACCAGAATACTTTACTCAACCGTTTACCCAAAATGTATCTCAATCATGTGCCAAAACCTCATCAATATGCCAAGTATGCCTCAACATTTCACTACATCATAATCAAGTATAACCTTTACAACAAGTACAAAAACATACCAATACCTATCGGTGGTGAGAAACTGCTACAATGATGAACTATAGAGTTATCTTATGTCTTAGGGGGACACAACGACAATTCCCAAATTTGTCTTTTCCTCATGAGACTAATAATACATCTTGTCTTGCGGACCTTGTCTATAAGTATACTTCAACCCACAAGGATGCATTGTGGGACACTAGTAGTATAACCCTCTGAGGGGATCAACAAAAATAGGGTTTCCTTAGAGATTCCTACTCACCACTACAATGCCAAAACTCTCATACTCTGTAGCCTTCGTTACCTCATATTTTCTGGAAATTATAAACTAAGCCAAAGATCCTGCAGAGTTCACTCGAAGATGTTCAATAGATTAATTGAGTGAATGTACTTGTGAATGACTCTTTGAGGGGTATTTATTAGAGGATTCTTAACTTTCTTGGTACAACCACTTAACCCTTTAATTAAATGCCTTAACAAATTAGGAGTTCCTAACTACAAGGCCATAACTCCTCCTTTGTGAGGAGCTATGTGGCGTACCATCTATCATAAAAAATGGTGTGATGAGGAATATCAATCCATGAGTTCGTTAACTTCATTTACTCCATCCTTCGTAACCTAATTCCATGATAAACTATGATATCCTTAACCATACTTAGGAGTTTCTTGTATACTTCTTCAAAGAATCTTCCAGTGAGAACCATGTAGAGATACACCGTAAGGGAACCACTTTGGATACTTCTCTAAATACACCCATCACATTTTTTTACATCAATGAAAACCAACTGTGAAAACCAATTGTCCAACAATATCCCCTTTGGCATTAATATGTGTGATGGCATGGGGCACTCATGCTTATGCTCCCCCTATGATCATTTCTCATCCTATATCTATTCATATATTATTTCTCTCCATTTTCATGAATCTTTTCTTAGTCTCTTCGTTTGGCATCAATGGAAAATGGTAATCCTCAGGGGATGCTCCCCCTATATGCAATCCTATGCTTTATCTTCATGTTGCTTCCTCATGTAAAAAATTGATGTATATGAAAATCATTCAAAGGATTCTTTACTTATTCTTCAAGTATTCTTTTTTTCTCCTTTTATCTTACTCTTCCTGAATCTATGTGAATTACTATGGGGTATAAACTATGTTGGAAGATTGGTTGTTAATGTGATGTCAGCCACACAGTCATGGGTTTTTGGAGTATGAGATTGATAAAGGTATTTGGACATGAAGGGACAATGCACATGCATATACAACACCCATGAATGGATTAATATACATCATGTTGTTTTAAATTGGTATGTGGCATGTCCGTGGATCCTCATGGTTGAGGGAGAATGAATTTTTGAAGATGACAAAGGTGGTGAAGAAGGAAGTACATGTAGGCCGAAGATAATTAAAGAAAAGAATTACACAAAATAAGAAGTTTTAGATCAGCCTAATGCTAAAAGGATGTGACATAAAGGGTATACATAAACATCATTATAAATTCATTTTGAAAAAATTTGAATTTCAGAGGAAATCGAGTAAAGAAGGTCGGATAACAAGGGAGGATGAAGTCCTTTGGTGATGTGTTCTAAGGTATGTTATTTTGGTCATCTTACCATTTTTTTCTATATAATTTTTTTTCTAGAACGATTCATATGGTGAAATTTCTATGGTATTGAGAAGACATATCAAGGTACCTCACGGTAAAATTTCAGCTCTTTATTCATTATAATTATGGAGATACACTGTGGAATATAGGGTTTGTGACTAGTCACAGTAGACAATAAACAAGTGAGGTAAAACAATCATAACTTCTTCATACATAATCAAAATGAAGTGGGACCACTTCAAGTGGAAATAATTAATGGAATTTAGTTTTCTTTTGTGTGAGTTTCAAAATCAGATGTTAAATATTTAAGTGGCATCTTTGGCCTGCGATTGGGTCTTGAATAAACTAGAATCGGATAAAGTCTACCATTCTTTCTATGCTTCCTTTGGGAAAGATTCAAGGAGTGAAACTTGCGAGGGATTTTTAGAGAATACATTGGTAATATTATATATGGGATCATAGTACTCCAAGAATTGAAAAAGATTTCATAAATTGATGAAGTCTCGGGAAGCATTATCAAGTTCTATGTGATGATTGGTTGATGGTGATTATTTAATGTAAGGATTTTATTGTCTCTCATATTCTTGGGTGGAAGGAAGGGGCAAGGATGGGTTTAAATATCTCTTGATATTGGAGGATTGTATATTCCTCTTAGATGTTTATCCCTCCTTTACATTTGGAAGTTGTATGCAACTTTGGAAGTCATTACTTCCCTTGAGCTTGATAACTTGTGATTATTTCTCATATATTGTGCATGTGGTGTCTTGTGGTGTATTTGTGTAGCTCTTATACTATTGTTTGTTCTCATTGGATATATAATTGAATGGTTTAAGTATAAGTTGAAAAAGGTTTTCATTGTACTTGATACTGATTCACCCCCTCTTAGTATCAACAATTGGTATCCAGTACAATTTAAAAAAAAAAAAAATTTAACCACTGGAAGGAAGATCCTATGCAGAAATGGAAGACAACATCCCAAATGGGAGTTCCACCATTTGATGGAAGCACTTTGGAATACTGGAAAAACACAATGGAAACTTACTTGAAAATCTCTTGGGGCAGATGCTTGGTTCTAGCTACCTTTGGAAGTCATTACTTCCCTTGAACAATAACTATTGATTATTTCTCATATATTGTGCATGGTGTACTGTGGTGTATTTGTGTAACTCTTATACTATTGTTTATTTCTCATTGGATATAATTGAATGGTTTAAGTATAAGTTGAAAAAGGTTTTAAATTGTACTTGATACTGATTCACCCCCCTCTTAGTATCAACAATTGGTATCAGAGAGGGTTACCTTCAGTACATTTTAACCACTGGAAGGAAGATCCTATGCAGAAATGGAAGACAACATCCCAAATGGGATTCCACCATTTGATGGAAGCACTTTTGAATACTGGAAAAATACAATGGAAACTTACTTGAAATCTCTTGAGGCAGATGCTTGGTTTTTAGTTGCTTCAGGATACAATGCTTTGAAGAAACCGAATACTGCAGCTCAGAAGGAAGCAAAAAGGAACAACAAACTTGCAATAGATACCATCCTGGATGGATTGACAAATTCAGTGGAATCCAAGGTGGGATCATGTGCATCAGCAAAATAGATTTGGGACAAGCTACAAGGCCTTTATGCAAGGGAGGAAGCAAAAAAAGAAGAAGAAGTTGAAGAAGATTACAACATCTCAGATTTCAAAGAAGAAAATAGAGGTCAGTTATTTT
>SNQJ01S0189422.1:0-18228 GCA_010110895.2 Picea sitchensis | reverse complement strand
TTCTCCATCTCTTGAATCAATTCTGGACCGACTATCACTCGGTCTTCTAACCTTTCCCAAATCAACGATGTCATGTATGGCCTTCCATACAGATCTTCATAGAGTGGAATTCCAATGGAGCTATGAAAATTTTTATTGTAGGCAAACTCTACCAAAGGTAGGTACTTCTCTGAATGGGTTTGATTATCCATAACATACATCCTAAGCATGTCCTCCATAACCTGATTTACTTTCTCATTTTTCCCATCTGTTTCAGGATGATATGTTGTGCTTAAGTTCAACTGAGTTCCCAACGTTGACTGCAAACTTGTACAAAAACTAGATATGAATCAGGAGTCCCTATCTGAAATGAACTTATTGGGTAACCCATGTAGATGGATGATTTCACTTATAAACACGTGTGCCACATCAGTGACATCATAAGTGCCTCTAACTGGAATAAAATGAGCACTCTTGGTCAACTTATCAACTATCACAAGAATAGCATTGTGCTTCAGTGATGTGAGTGGAAATCCCACAACGAAATCCATAGAAATGACTTCCCACTTGGACTTAGGAGCATCATGCGGTTGTAGGAGACCTGTCAAGTGGTGATGATCAGACTTCACTTGATGAAACTCAAGGAACTTGGAGACAAAATGGACTACATCATGCTTCATTCCTAACCAGAATAAAATCGTATTCATGTCTGCATACATTTTCTTCACTCTCAGATGTGCACAGTAAAGTGCTCTCTGGGATTCCTTGACTATGATGCTATGAATATCCCCACCCTCGGGGATGTAAACCCTTCCATGATATATTAACAATCCATCTGATTCAAGACTATATCCTTCATACCTAGGTTCTAACTACCTCTCACTCTGGAGGGTTGAAGTAACCTTTAAATACCAATTATATCCAAGACGTTTCCCCAACAGTTTCTCCCTCATATTAACCTTTAAGGGCACCAAGGAGAAGACACGTGGTCTCCTGCTCAGGGAATCCATGACCACATTCTCCTTTCCCATGATTATGAAATTCCAAAATCGTACTCACTCATAAAATCACTCCATTGCCTCTACCAGGAATTGAGATCCCATTGAGTGAAGAGATGCTTAATGATTTCATAGTCTGTTTTGAGCTCAAAGCTTCGCCCCACTAGATAATGCCTCCAAAGCTTTAGAGATAGCATTGCAGCTGCCAACTCTAAATCATGAGTAGTGTAAAGCTCCTCATTTTGCTTCAAATTTCTTGATGCATATGTTATCACTCCCCCTGTTGTTCCTGAGTCTGTACTTAAGGCTTAGAAGTACAGTGTCAAGGCATCTGAAAGTGGGTAAAAAATGGAGAAGAGAGAAACGTCAACCTTCGGCAAGGGAAACTAGGGAAGATTTCTACGTTGGCGTTGTCTACCTTCCAACTGTTCCTGGGTAGTTATGTCTTGTTCAATGGCTGCCCATGAACGTTCAAGTTCGACCCGGTTAGTAGTAATTTTAAGAATTGCGTCGAAAAGGTTTAAGGCAATGTGTATTTGGTCCGATAGTCCGGGTTCGATATTAGGCTGTGTTGGTACAGGGACAGTCATGGAGGAACAGTAAAAGTGGGAAAAAATTTATAGTGAGATTAAGTGTTGTCTCAATTTAGTCGTATAAAAGAGAATTTACGGTTTTAGGAATAAAATAGGTATGCAAATCAAAGGCTCTTTCCCGTAACTATATTATATTTTAATAAAAGGTGTGAGGTGGGAGAAAAACATTTAGTTGTCTATAGTGTAAGGCTCCTACCAGGGGATAATCTCACGAATAAACAGAAGAGGAAAATGAAAGGAAATAACCGATATAGCAGAGAATATATGTAGAATTCTGAAAATGCAGACTGGTCTTACACCCATTGATAGCTGGTACAGAGGAAAAACAGTAAACAATTACAGAAAACCAAAATTCATTCGTTATAGTAGTGGTCGTACTAAATTATAACGAAGCACATCAATTAGGAATATGAAATGAAACGAAATATGAGATACAAGGAAACAAACTTGTAACACAGTCGTGACGGAATTGAGAATCTTCAGATTTGCTTGTATTAACTCTCAAATGTAAAAAACTCTGTTACAATCGACACAAAAAGGTCCGACCCTGTTTATTTCTTTTTGTGGTATATTTATACAATTTTACAAATAAGATAGAATTTCAATAGTCACAAAATTTCAGTTATGACAGGGAGGAGAGCAATCGCTCCATTTCTCCTTCTCTGTCTTCACTTGGTGCCAAGCGTTGGTCGTCGCGCGGGCTCGATACAGGCGACACATCTTTCAACCAGCTGAGATATTAACCGAGACGGTTTTGCTTGATAGTTGGCTTCAAAGAAGTAACATTCTTGGGATAACTGTTGCAGCCTGTCTTCCATCTGTCCATCGATGATGTCGATGGCACATAATTACGCGTTGGGTTTGATCATGCATTTATCCACTTGGACTATGTCCACCATAGTCATCTGAGAGATATCGGTTGAATCTCTTTCTTCCTTTTCCTTCAGATCAAGTGAGATCTGTTCCACATTCATTTGCATCAACGTCTCAGAATTTCCTCCGCTGTCAATGCCCAGCAGCTCGCCATCTATAGAATTAAAGGTCTCCTCTAAGGAATTGGTTATCTTTTGGGCTTGCTGCTTTCCTTCAGTGATGTTATGCTGCTTTCTTTGGCGGTTCGGAAGTCTTTATTTCTTCTTCTGGACTCCGCTTCTTCGACGGGTCCAAAGTCTTTTTCTCCACTTCCGGACTTTTCCATTTGTTCCCCCTCGTCCTGGTGTTTTCCTTGGTCGGGAGTCGCATCCTTAGAGCCTTCGACGTCCTTCTGTTTTGTCTCCGAAGTACTTGGACCCTCACCTCGCAACACTGCGGGGAGACATCTACGTCGATGTTCCTAGAACTTTAGAACATCATCTCTTTCCTCTGGTGCCAAGGATTGTATCTTGGCTAGAATATCCTCATAGGACCTCGCTCCTCGGAAAATGTCATTCGAGGGTGAATTTTCATGCTCAAATCTCTTGAGCCCGCAATTTGCCAAATGGTTGCTCACGACCCTCTGCCAATCGTGCTTATTGTATTCGATGTAGACCAAATTTAGGTCTTCCAAGGTTGCGGCCTCGGCTTTGGCATGCCTGAAATCTAATACCTTCTTCGAGTACCCTCCATACCTTCTTCGAGTACCCTTTAAGTTCTTTGCTTACATCACCAATTACCATTTTTCGGGCAACCTCGCGACAAGCCAGCTTGTCGGGAATGAACAATGGCAGTGCATGTGGGGGAACAGAAGCCCCGAAAACTTTGAGGTAGGAAAATTCGGCTTCTACATACCATTCTGCGATGCTGCTCAGATTTGTTACTATGTTGTCTGAGATCCAGGGTGGCGGGTGACCAAAAATGGCAACATGCAGGGGCACCATCACCCAGTTAAAAATTTCATACGCAAAATTTGTTGCTTTGTTTTCCCATAATTTTGCATGATATACATGTATGGGTTCGTCTTCGACCGGATTCCAACTCCAGCTCATCAATGGAAATGGTGTCATAGAAAAAATTGCGTCCATAATGTATGCGGACATGAAGAATGGCGACGCCTTCCCATTCTCCTTCTGCTCCCTATACTCTGTGACCCGATTGGTCAAGCTATCCGAAAGAATATTTGCCCAGTTAAAGGAACTGCCTTCGGTGACCCAAAACATTAGAGGCACCCACGCAAGGAAAAAATGTGATGTGTCATCTTTCCCATATAACCGGCATGTCATCATGGCCACATATCTAAACTGCGGTTCTAACGAAGCGATTGAATATATGTCGTGGGTATCATCTCTGAACTTCGCGGTGTTCGAAACCTAATATTTTATCAAACTGGACATGGTTTTATCATACTGTTCACATTCCTTCTCCTTGAACTCGTCCAAGAACTCAGCACCATATGTGTAGTCGGACATCGTGGGCAGCTTATACATGGTTTGCAGATGCTCCGGCCTGAAAGTCCCGATGGTGACTCTCTGCTCGTTCATGATAGTCCTAGTCGGTATGTCCACATGGTCCAATGCCCATCAGACCATATCATAATATGGAAACAACCGCGGTCTGGCTGCCACTCTGTGCATTCCGGATTGGACGACTATTTTGTATTTGGTGATTAAATCATCTTTTTCGTTGTCGTCGGAGTCGTCGGAATAATCCACCAATTCTGCTTGCAGAATATCTGAAACATATGACCATTTTGGGACCAAGTTGATACTTCGGGGCAAAGTATCAGAGACATTGTCTGAGCCTTGTCCCGAAACCTCAACATTTTCCTTTGCTAATTTTCGCGGAGCCATGGCTGAAGCTTGCGTTTTAGCTCTTCTACGATAGAACTGCGTATACATACAGAAGTCAGTTTACTTAGATATAATGTGCTCTGCGTGCTATGAAAATTCATTTGCTATAATGAAACACAGCTCTTACATATACTCAAAAAACTCGGTACCTTTCAGAATAAGTCTGTCAAATCACATTTGGAAATAAATTCTGCCATAAAAATCCGATCTTATATTCATCGATTTACCCTATTTCCTCATTAATGTCATAAATTTTGGCGGTTTAAAAATCTCAGTTGGGGCATGGAGGAAAAATTCTACCTCGTAAATCATGCAGACATCAAGGTGCGGGATACTCCTTGATTTCTCTTAATTGATCTGATTTTACCGCTGTTAACAAAGTTTCGGTACTTGTTATATTAGGGATTTTACTTAAACATTTTGAGTCTCTAACACCTGAGACTGTGAAGATCGATCTCGGTTAATTAAAGGTAATCGCGATTTGGGGCTTGATTAATTTTATAATTATTATATTCTCCATATCGCGACTCGGAGCTTCGAAGATGAGTTTCTTGGAGATTTACATGTCGAGCTGCGAAACTGCGAGATCGTGATAACATGACTTAATTAAAGGAAAGATAATATTGGATTAAATGATTAATTAATCATGTTATAACCATATCATGATTTCGCGAGTCGGGGTTTAGACGGTGTAACTTTTGAAAAATATAACGCCGAGTGGCGAAACGCCGAGAGAATTTTTTTACCACAGTTAGATTTTGCCTTTAATCCCTAACATGAGTTACTCAAATAAGGACCTTGCGCTCTCGGCTATCGGGGCTGTGACAATAAATTTTTGGGTTTGGAGAACGCCGAGGCGCGAAACCCCGACGACGTCTAATCATGAGTTAAGGAAAACTTTACCCTTGTTACTGTCTTGAGTGAAAATTTAAAACGACTTCGTTGTTTCGTGACTCGGGACGTTTGAATTACATGAGTTATAGTATCTGACCTGCGAGATCCCGAAGTAGAACAAAAAGAGGAAACATTTTTACGAAAGGTAGGACTTGTTTCGAGAGTAGAATAATCATCGTTGCTCGCATGACAAAGTTTCAGAGGTCTCGATATCTCAGAGGGAAAAAGAAAACCATCTTTAGATTTCAAGAATCAAAATGAAAATTATGACAGGCTAAAAAAAACAAGGGCGGCTCCAACACCCCCATCCTAGATTAGCACAGCCCCCAATCCTTGCTTTGAGGCCTTCGTGCAAACTCTGAAGTTTTTTTCCATATCTGTCACTCGTAGAATTGGTGCACTGGTTAGTAACCTCTTAAGCTCGATGAATGCAATATCGCATTACTCTATCCATTCATACCTGACCCCCTTGCGCTGCAAGGTGGTGTTGGGTTTCTCTATCTTAGAGAACCCTTCCACAAACCTCTGATAATAACCATCTATCCTCATGAAGATTCTCACCTCATGAGCATTTTTCATCACTATCCATTCCATAATGGCCTTCACCTTTTCCGAGTCCATAGAGATTCCCTCACCAGAAATGATATGACCTAAATAGTGAATCTATTTCTGGAAGAAATAACACTTCGACAACTTGCCATATATTTTTTTCTCGTGAAGGAATGACAACACCACTCTCAAGTGTTCCTCATGTTCTCTTTCATTCTTGGAATAGATGAGGATATCATCCAGAAAGTCTTGTACAAAGAAATCTAAGTACTTTTGGAATACACCATTCATGAGGCTCATGAATATTGTTGGTGCATTGGTCAAACCAAAAGGTACTACAATGAACTCGTAATGCCAAAACCGAGTTCGAAAGGAAATTTTAGGAATATCGTCTTCTTTAATCCTTAACTGGTGATACCCTGATCGCAGATCAATTTTTGAGAAAATCGTTGCTCCTTTCATTTGATCAAAGATATCATCTATCTGTGGCATTGGGTACCTATTTTTCACTGTAGCATGGTTTAAGTCCCTGTAATCTATACACAGTCGTAAAGAACCATCCTTATTCTTGAAAAAAATTATCGGTGCACCCCAAGGTGATACATTGTGCCTTATTATCCCTACGTCAAGTAGTTCCGTCAACTGCTTCTGCAACTCACAAAGTTTTGGCAATTTCATCCTATACATTGTCTTGGAAATTGTCTTCGCACCAGGTTTTATCTCAATGGTAAAAACAAGCTCCCTCTCAGGAGGTAACCTTGGAAACTCTTTCGGAAAAACATCCTCAAACTTTGACAATACTGAATATTGATCCATGGAGGGTCCTTTCCCTTCATTGAATTCTTCCACTACATATAATCGACAACCTTACCTCATGCAATGTTTAACCTTGATGGTCGATATAAAGTGTAGAGACACCTTACTCTGTACACCATGGATCTCTATTGACCTTCCTTCATCATCAAAACAAAGCTCCCTTTTTGCGAAAAAATCTACCATAGCTCGATGGGATTCTAACCAATCCATCCCAATGCTTAGGTCATATGTCCCTAGAGCAGTGACATACACCTTCAACCTACTAGTACACACTCCCATTTCTACTAGACAATTATCGATGTTAGGACCTATTGCTTGTTTTTCCCCCGAAGCCATCTCGACTTGTTTAAATTCATCGTGCTCGTAGGCTACCAACCCACACTTTTCTAATGTACAAGGTGAAATGAAACTATCAGTATCACCAGAATCAAATAAAATTTTAACATTGACATGATTTAGCGTACCTGACGAATCTACCACAGTGGATTGATTCTATGCCTGGCAATTATTAACCACTGCATAAATCTGGTGGCTACTACTCACTCTTCCCATCAGGGCCTTTCCTTCTCTATGCATAAATCCTACTTGTGACTCTGTACAGTCATGTTGGTAATAAGGTCCTCTACACCCCAAACAAGTAACATGAGTTGGAACCTGGGTACTTCCCTTCGAATGCCTATTAAATGAGTTCCTTCCCCTAGAGCACATGCCCCTACTTGTTTCTCCCTAAGAAGGTCATGGATCTACCTGCGTCGTTGGCAATGAGTGGGATGTTTCACTCCCTGTCATTGAAATACATGTTGTGATTTCTCTAGATGTGACTCTATTTCCATAAGGAGGTGGCCTAGAGCTTCCTCCCCTAGAGAAATTCCTACGGGCCTTCCCCACAAATCCAAGATGTTGTGGAATGGTTGATCTTATACCTCCATTTAATCTCATATTCTCCTCTGCGTAATGAGAATTTTCAACTGCTTTAGCTATTGGCGATGGTTTCCACATCCACACCATGGCCCTTATATTAGGTTTTAACCTGTACACAAAACGTTCTACTTGTCGTTGATCAGTATCCATGTATGAGACATATTTTACTAACTCCATGAACCTAATCTCATACTCTTCCACGGTCTTGTTTCCCTGAATTAGGGATTGAAATGCTCCTGCCTATTATTCCTCATAGTAAGTTGGAAAATATTTCCTCTGGAACCTCTCCTCAAAAATCTCTCACGAGATGGTTTATGGGGTAAGGTGCAACTGCCTCTCCATATTACCCCACTAGTTCAAGGCATTGTCACTCAATTGAAAGATCATTATATTTTCCTTTGATGTGGAAGCATATTCTCTTAAGGAGAAATATTGTTTCATTCCTTCCAACCATGCATATGCACATTCACTTGCATGACCCCTAGCAAACTCTAGGAGTTTTATTTTTTGCAGTTCTCTAGTGATGTCCCTTGGTGGAGTCCCTCCCTTTGAGTCCCTTGATGCTTCAGTTTTACCCACTCCAGAAGGTGGGGGTTCCACTTTGACCTCCGCTAACTGGCATCCCTTTAATGTCTCATTAATAGCCTCTAAGGAGCGCAAAATGAGAGCTAATTCAGGCGATGGTGGTGGAAGTGCTGACATTGGTGGTCCTTGCGAAAATTCCCCTTGGCCTCAATTTCCCCGATTCCTAACCATCTTGAATAAATGAATATCAATCCAACCAAAATATTATTAGAAAAGGGTTTAAGGCATTCAACATTTTACTCAAACTCATATCTGCAAATGTAGAGTTAGGCATAAGTTTCTTTATACTTGTTTGTAAATAGACATTACTCCCATAAGGTAAGTGGCTAAAATTCAAGGTCAAAAGCCTATAGGCTTGATAACTTTGCCTAGGTAAGCTACTAGTCATCTCGCATTGCTAGTTGTGCTAACGTTGTGGGGTATTCGCCAATTAATCTAACTTACGTCATTAATGAGAATTAAATATTCCCCTTTTATAACCCATTTAAGTTCTTATAAATTTTAAACCTAATCAATGTGATTTTAAACATAATATTGATTTATCACTATAAACCAATTTACCCATTATCATGGGTTAAACCTTTAATCTAAGTTTTAAATTAATCACCCTTAACCTTATAATTGAATGTTAAGTAATAACTTAATGGTAATCACTAAATTAAACTTAGTGACATATTATAATGCATATATCATATTAATATGTATATATCATATTATTAGTTTTATATATATATATATAAGAGATAAATAATAATAAAACTTATAACCAATAAAATAAAATATTTAAACAAATAATAAATAATAAATAACCCTATTAGTAAAAAGAGATGAGGGTAAAAATTGGGTTACATGAAGCCCACGTGTTTCCTCCCATTATTTCCTCATTAAATAACTCAAACCACAAAAACCTACCCTCGCGCATTGGTTCTTACTTTTTATTTTTGTTTTGGTTAGGTCTGGCTCGTTTGCACCTAGGTTTGAGTGGGATTGTAGCGATTCATCCTAGAGCTACACACTGTAGGGGAAGGAATTAGCTGCAAGGTACATGCCACGGAGGAAAGGAAAGGGTGCAACTGGTGTCCATGGTGAACATGTGGCCTACTCAGGGTGAGGATTAGGTCTGAAAACGTTTTATGTTCTCCTAATTTATACTAAAAGGTGAATGTGAGCTCTGGTATGTTGGTTGTGGTCTCCATGGGTGCACGAGGTATGGCCATTGCGCGACCTGACCTGTTATTCCAAAATATACTATATAATTTTTTATTTTTTTTTTGTTTGTCTCTGATTGTGCAAAGATTATCCTTCGTGGACATGTTGTAGTGGAGTAGTATGCTCGACTTCGGATACGCTTCCAGAGACTTTCAGTTTGGTGGGTTTTAACACGAAGGTTGCTGCCATTTTAGTTGTTGGTTATTATATAGTTTTATGGCCTAGTAGCATCTCCCATGATTTATTTGTTTATTTTCTAATGTACTCATAAATTTAGGAATTTCAGCCTGAATAATAGATTTATTATTAATTATGTATTTATGGAGTTAACCCTAAATTTATTAATTACGTGTTTTCTTTTCTTTTTAAACTCCTTCTTGATTTTATATCAATTTTCTTTGGAAAGTGTGTGTATTTCCGTCCTTGGTGTATGCCTATCCTAGGGTTATAGGAAAATTCCCCTAAGGGGACAGGTGAATATCCTCTTCGATTCTAGACCCCTAATACCAAGACATAAAACATACAAATGGACACTAACATCCCTTTGAATTAAATTACCCAATCAGAAAGAGAAAGAGAAGGAAGAAAGTGTGATGCACCTTGTTTCGTGGTTCATCCTCGCTACCTCCAATATGAGCTTGATCTCCAAACTCTTCAGCACCACTCAATACCTGCAATGCAATGGACAGCAAAAAGACAAAGAGCTCCTACTCTACTCTACAATATTAGACTAATCAAAGTCATCTATCAAGATCGACAATCATATGCAACAATACACAATCTTGAAGGGAATAGGCCAAGTAATATTAATGAGAACTTTAAAGAGATACTTACAATATGTAGATGAAGTTGCAGTAGCCTCTCCAAGTCCTTCGTGTCCATCTCTTGCACGATTCTCCCAAGATCATAAGTTTGATATCCAAAAGCTTCATATTTTCTCCATGTAAAGCCCTCGTTATATAGGATTTGGAGGCTTAACCACCATGGATAAGATCACTCATAAGATCCACTAAAAAGGGATCTCCAAGATTTTTTAGGGAGAAAATATCTCTCAAGGATTTTAGGGAGAAAATATCTCTTAAGGATTTAAAGGAGGAAATATCTCTCAAGATCCACCAAATTAGAATTTTGGTTTGAGAAAATATCTCAACCATCCATGAGATCCTCAACCTTTCCTTGAAAATAGGAAACTAAATGTGAGGTGGATTATCACACTAAATTAATTTCCTTTTTATGAATATTAATAAATCATTCATGTGCACATAGTATTTTGACCTTCATGTAATATATTTCTACTCCACATTGACTAGGGATTGTGACAAATGTTCTTTCATGGTGTTAGTGTATGTGACACTTGCGACACTTAGGGTGAGGTAATTAAGTGTGGAATTTTTGTGTGTAATAGATTGCCCCCTAAATTGTGAGGTCGGAAGAGAAATTGATGGACGAAACACTTTACAATTCTTCAATGCGAGGGCGTGGAGTTGGAGAACCTAGAAGAAGTTGCAAACAACCATCAAATAGTATTAATATATGTTCCATTTTTTAGGCAGTCATACCTATGCTCGAAATACGAGATGACTCAAAGCACGGTCGCCGACCAATACACTGCGGATCCATGAAAAATATTGACTAAGGATATGGCCACCAAAGATATAATGTGGGTCCACACCTCCATGACATGAATTGATCTTAGCCATGAAAAATACACAGTGGAGATACGAGATGATAAAACATAGCCACTAACCAATACAATGTGTATCTATGTGACAGTATATATATCAGCGTGCTCAAACAATCTCCTTCACAACCTGGGCAAAGCAAATAATAGAGTGAATGCTCAACCCAGGGTCTTCGTCCCAATCCCGATGTGGTACAAATCTATCCATGTGAATAGATGATTTGATGTCGACCATGGTAGAAACCACTTGATTACTGATCATTGAGGTAAATCGTTAACAAGTGCAAGGGAAATCACCAATGATGTCAATGACTCCCAAGGTACCCTAGTAAATTCCAGCGAATGTGAATAAATGAGTTGAGTTCGATCATTCGTGGAATCATTCGATCAGAGGTCAATGATGTAAACCTATTGTTGGAAGCGAGGAGGCATGTCATTGAGTAATGAAGGTCCCAAGGTACTAACCGGTTTCTAATTCTAATTCATGGATGATGTGTTGAAGTCGATAGGAAAAGACTCGTCGAAGGAGGGCCTTGATGTATCCCTCATCATCGACACAAAACTCACACAGAAAAGTGATGTAATATGGTGAATCGAATGAGTATGGACCGAAACTGGAAATGGAAACTGGCAATATTGCAGATCAATTGTTTGAAGTGAAACTTCCCTTGAACATGATGAGGCATGACAACTAACTTGGCAACATTGACTCGATGAGTACCAAGAATGTAATGTGACGGCACTAAGAGCACTCTTTGACTGGGCAAAAAAGTATGGTGACACATGTAATTGGTATGACTCGGAGACAAGTGGATTACCCAACTGTAATATGAGACGCAAAAAGGTTCCATGTTCAAGGGTGACAAAACCTGCCATAAAGGATTCTCAAAAACTTGACCCACTTCCTTCAATTTTTCCCCCACCCAGATAGATGAGTACCTCTTTTTCATTTAACGATCTCAAGGAGGATAACACATGCTCAATATAACTCACCTTTGGTAACTTCATCTTCCTTTATTTAACAAACTAGAAGAAGTAAGGGTTTGTTCCCATATGGGTCCTTCAATGTGTAGTTTAGCGAGTCCAGAGAAGGAAAACTCAGTGGTTTTTCATGTTTAGAGAGTCTGAAAAGAACTTAAAGGAGACTCCAGGGTTTTCCTTTTTCGTAATTTTAGTCTCTGAGGTCCGAAAAAGAGATAAACTATTACACGAAAGACTCCCTTTTGAACCTTTTAACGAATGTGAAAGGAAGCAAGATCACTCAGCAATCTTTTCGTATTTAGAGAGTTTGAAAAGAGATTAAAGGAGATTCCAGGAGGTTCTTTTTTTGTATAAACTTACGAGTCCAAAAAAGTGATAAAAGTATACTTAGTTACATTCTCATGTATTTACGAGCACGAGAAAGAACAAAGACTAAGCTCATAATTGGTTTCATTTTTACACAATCTTGAAACAAAATTAAACTATGCTTGTAATTTCCAAAGGTTTTGAGGGATACCCATGGATGGTTGGTATTCTGCCCCCAGCTTGAAAATCTAGCGTCTAAACTCCAGAATGATAATCAAAGACTGGATACATGCCCCCCCAAGCTTCGTTTCATTCGTCTACGCTTATATTGTCACTGATTTATGTATCAGATAAGGAAAAAAGGTCAACTGACTAAGGCAAATCAAAAGGAAGGTTCAAATATGAGACCTAACGAAAGAATTGACTCGACATCTACGAGATCTAGTTAAAGACTTGACTCGATATCTACGTGATCTAGTGAAAAGACTTGACTTGATAGGAGAGGTGACTTTGTCATTTTTTAACGAGCTTGACACATGAAAATAACTATGCTCGGGACCTTTGTTTCATTTATTAACGAGCTTTCCATAGAGAAGCAAAACTATGCTCAAGACCTTTATTTCATTTTTTAACGAGCTTTCCATAGAGAAGAAAAAATATGCTTAAAACCTCTGCTTGATCATGGCATCCAACAGGACAATGCTATGGAAGGAATACATTTCAAGGGACAAACATCAACCATGGCTTCTAGGAGATCTTTTCTAGATGGAAGAAAAACACTCTGGAAGGAATACATGTCGACGGCTTTTATAAGGGTAGGGAGATCTGGCTCTAATAGCCCTATCGAAGAGATAACCATGTCAACTACCAGATCTAAGTGAGGAGAAAGGATAGATTCCCTCTCGTGCGGGGTTGAATGCATGGGGAAGGTTGTTACATAATTGATCTGTGGTGGGGCGGACATCACTGGCATGTATGGACCGTTCAGGGAAGGCAGATGGTTGACCATCAAATGAGGGTCAATGAATGAAATTTGGTCGATCATTACTATGTTTCCATTGTGATGGAAACATATCACTCGAAAGAGAGTGGACACAAAATCTCTCATAATTTAGACACAGTCTCGCCCGAGGAGCAGGTTAAATTCCAAGGGGTCGTGAACTACCATCACATCAACGTAGACCATTTTTCCTCCCAAAGTAACCAGAAACTAAGGAAGGATTCCTAAAGGTTGACTAACTCTTCTATCAAAGGTCAACAGGTTTTGAGTCATGGGCGCAAGCTGTGGTGAACCAAAATCTTGCCAAGCATTCACGAATAAAATGCTAACAGAAGAACCTTCGTCTATTATAGTGTTAGGAATATTCCTATCACAAACCTGCACAGTGATTTGGAAAGGCACGTAAGAAGGAAGACAGGGTTTTGTCAAATGATTCCAATTAATATAAATCATGTAATTGCTTGAACGGGGTGCCATCAGGATGGGCAGAGTTACCTCTTGTCTGGGTGAATCGGTATTAATGAGGTAGACATGAGCGACATCCTCACTCTTTGAATGAGGAGTGAGATCGACCGATGATGGAACCGGATCGGCCACTTTGGTTGCACTCTTCAAGGGAGAAGTGGGATCGATCGATGACGGAACTAGATCGGCCACTTTGGTTACACTCTTCAAGGGAGGAGTGGGATCGATTGATGATCGAACTGGATCGACCACTTTGGCACTCTTTAGATGAATATCTGGGCTAATCGATGGCAGAATTGGATCGGCTACCTGGGTTAATGGTTCAACCGAAGATGAAACCAGTTTGACCACCTAATCAACCAGACTGATCGGGGATGGAACTAGATTGACCATTCCATCAACTAACGATGGGTTGGAAGAGATCTCATGATCACCAGTGGGAAGTTGAATCTTTTCCAAAAGATAAGAAGCCTCGTCTATACGAGGACAGAGGTGAGAGTAATGATCACCTTTGCATAACAAGCAAGGAAATTTGATTGTTATCCTCTTCTTACCAACCTTAACGTCACTAATTGAAAGGGTGTCACCAGCATGTCCATCAAGGGTTGATGATGTGGAAGACCACATTTCCAAGACCTTAGGGAGACCAGGGAAATCCCTCAGAAAGTGGTCACCCTTAAAAATCCTGCAAGGAAATTTGGGTTTAGGATTCTTCTTTTTAGACTTATCGACTTTATCAACACTCCCAACAACAGTAGTTGGTTGCTCGGATCCAACATGACCTAATGAATATGGAGGCTTGGTCTCTTTCTGATTCTTCTTCTTCTTCTCCTTTTGTTTCTACTTTTTCTTATCAACCTGGCTACTTGCTTTAGATCTTTCACTAGGCGAAGACGGAGAAAGAGAAGGAGACCGAACGGGTGAAGAAGGTGAAAGGTTGACATGAGGTTGATTTGTGGGTGTTGTACTTACATCTGAAGCATTAGGTGCATTTGAAGCACCGGTAAAAGTTGATATCACCGAAGTGGGGAGCAACCAAATCGGTAACCTGATGGTGAGTCCTAGAAGACTCAGTGTGGCAATGCATGGAGGACCAACATTTCCAAAAGAAGTAAAGGTGAAAGCTTCCTTAGGAAAATGGGTTCCTTCATTGGTACTCCCAAGAATTGATGCCATTGACACTGACTCGATCGAAGGTCCACTAAGGAAAACAAACAGCGCACACTACAAATCTAAGAAGCAAACAATCAAACAAACCTTCCCACAATGAAACCACTAGTCGATGATGAAATCCAACATCGCAAGATCAATATAGGAAGGGTTTTTGATAGAGTGGATGGATCAGTTACGTTGGTGACCTGCTTAACAGACTTATGCCTTGGTGCAAATTCCCACACGGTTTTACCCATGGGTGTACCCTCCAAGGAGCCCAAGTGAGTTTGACCAACGTCTGACCTAGGTACAGCGAAGACTCCCCTTCATCGTCACCTTGTGTGTCAACCCTAAAGATATAGGCCACTAAGGTTACCAACTCGTAGTTAGCCTCCGGGCAGGTACAGTCAACAGTCGGGAAGAAACTTATGGGCAGGATAACAAGTTTGAAATTATTCAAGAGAACTAAAGACAAGTGGACCATAATAATACTAAGAGCCCCGAATGGATCCGGGATTCATGAAGCTCCGAGACCAAATGAAACTAGTCATTTATCGGGAAGAACCCCCAATATACGATCTTTTTGCTACATGGGTTAAGATTCGGAGGGGAAATATGTGTTTCTCTCCCGCAAGCGACCTCGTGTTTAACCCCTGTGTGAGAGGGTGATCTTTGCTATACTTATATGAACAATTGGATTTATCGCTCCCTAGCACAAGATTCTATATTTTTCTGATGGCTTTGGAAATTTATCCTCACAACATATTCCAAATCCCTACATGTTAAGCTAATGTAGGTTTGCTACCAGATAATATAAAAGTGTCTGATCAATTTTATAAGCACTTCATTTTAGGGTTGTTTTTTACTCAAGTGTGTGAAAGTGAAACTTATGATGTTTTAGACTCAACCCCAAAAGAATGCAGAAAAATGAGATGCAAATATGTTTCTTCAATGAATCCTATATACGGGATGGAGAAGAGGTTCAACTTTCTTCAACAAAAACACCCAATTCCAAATTGCAATCTTCTAAAAGCAATCTATTACATTACCCAAAAGCAAGAATGCAACTATCTTCTTTGTTTGATTCTAATATATAAAGAAAGCAAATGTAAATATTTTAATGCTCCACTACTTTGAATCGAAATGAAAGAGTTAAATGCAAATACAAAAGATACGAAGAAAAAACATTTCAAACAAAACATGCACTCATAGGATAACGATAATTGAAAGAAAGAAGTATGATAAATCACTCAATCAAGGACTCGACGACGCAAAAGAGAAAGAAAACAAACACTCATGAAAATCCTCAAATGATGAGTAGCAAGAAAACGGAAATCAAGCTAGGTTTTCATAAGAGTCATAATCATTTGAAAAGAGAGATGTTTCAAATGAAGACAAGAAGGCTCAAAACCAAGATATTTTTGCAAACATTAATTGATGAACAATCCTAAGCAGTCAAGCAATCTGAAATCTTTACGAGATGAAGATCATATTAACTCAAACGGAAAAAAAATCAAGGGATCTTGTTAACCCTAGGGAACCAAAACTAAGAGAAAAATTGAAAACTCAAGGGATAAACAAAAATGAATGCTAGATGGTTAACTCTTAGAAAAAAAAATCAAGGATTTTCAAATTTCTCTGAGCAACAAGCTCTGCAAGATTAGACTGAGAAAAAATAAGCAGAAAATGGTAGAAATCACTAGAAAAGGAGACCAGTGCTCTTGTTTCCAAGGGCACGGAGCATTGTAGCGATCTAATATACACTGCAGGGGAGCGCTAATTGTATATCAGCGCTCGGATATACACTACAGGGGAGCACTACCCTTCCCAGAAACTCAGAACAGAGGCTTAAAAATTAGAAAATTTGACCCAGAACTCCCAGAATTTTGTGAAATTTTCAATGAGAAGGAGAGAAAGACAAATATATCAGAAACAAACAATAAAAATGATATAAAAGTGGGAAAAAGGCAAAGAATATCCAAGGAAAGACAATTCGATGTCCTTCCCCATTGGAGTCACCAATTTATGTTATAGGAAAATTCCCCTGCAGACAGGTGAATATCCTCTTGGATTCTAGACCCCTAATACCAAGACAGAAAACATAAAAATGGACACTAGCATCCCTTTGAATTCAATTACCCAATCAAAAAGAGAAAGATAAGGAAGAAAGTGTGATGCACCTTATTTGTGGTTCATCCTTGCTGCCTCCAATCTAAGCTTGATCTCCAAACTCTTTAGCATCACTCGATACCTGCAACACAATGGACAAAAAAAAATACAAAGAAATTCTACTCTACTCTACAAGATTAGACTAATCAACTTCACCTATTAAGATCAAAAATCATATGCAACAATACATAATCTTGAAGGGAATAGGCCAAGGAATATTAATGAGAACTTTAAAGAGATACTTACAATATGTAGATGAAGTTGCAGCAGCCTCTCCAAGTAATCCTCGTCCAGCCCTTGCACGATGCTCCCAAGATCATAAGTTTAATATACAAAAGATTCATCTTTTCTCTATGTAAAGCCCTCATTATATAGGATTTGGAGGCTTAACCACAATGGAGAAAATCACTCATAAAATCCACTAAAAATGGATCTCCAAGATTTTTAGGGAGAAAATATCTCTCAAGGATTTTAGGGAGAAAATATCTCTTAAGGATTTAAAGGAGGAAATATCTCTCAAGATCCACCAAATTAGGATTTTGGCTTGAGAAAATATCTCAACCATCCATGAGGTCCTCAACCTTTCCTTGAAAATAGGAAACCAAATGTGAGGTGGATTATCACACTAAATTAATTTCCTTTTTATGAATATTAATAAAAAATTCATGTGCACATAGTATTTTGACCTTCATATAATATATTTCTCCTCCACATTGACTAGGAATTGTAACAAATTTTCTTTCATGGTGTTAGTGTATCTGACACTTTTATGACACTTGCGACACTAAGGGTGAGGTACTTAAGTGTGGCATTTTGGTGTGTAACACCTGCTCAGGGTGAGGATTAGGTCTCAAAACATTTTATGTTCTCCTATTTTCCACTTAAAGATGAACGCGAGCTCAAGTATAGTGGTCATGGTCTCCATGGGCGCACGAGGTATGGCCATTGCGCGACCTGACCTACTATTCCAAAATATACTATATAATTTATTTATTTATTTTTGTTTGTTTCTGGTTGTGCAAGGATTATTCTTTGTGGCCATGTTGCAGTGGATTACTACGCTCGAATTCGGATATGCTTCCAGAGACTTTCAGTTTGGTGGGTTTTGTGGCCATGTTGCAGTGGAGTAGTACACTCGAATTCGGATACGCTTGCAGAGACTTTC
>SNQJ01S0189421.1:2342-16036 GCA_010110895.2 Picea sitchensis | reverse complement strand
AAATTGAGGGCATAAGCTATTGCCCCAACTTTACTTTTTATTTGTTATGACCGTTAAAAATGTAAAGAGAAGTTGAATTTGTTGTTTTGTTAGTCTATGTTATTCTGCAATCTGGTTCATCTTATTTTGATTGTAAATGTCTTATTCTTTAAGTTATTTTAAATTTCACTTGCTTGCAGCTTTTAAAGTCTGATCATGAGCAGGGAATACCCATAAAGAGCAATAAATGAAGACATTTTGTCTGCTTAATTGCAACTAGTGCTGTTGTGATCCTTCATGTGTAATGCCCCAATCTTTGGCACCAATTTTGGGACGTTGTATATGTTGTAAATATGTGTTATTATTGAATTCAAACCTATGGAGCAGTGGCATCCTAATTTTGTATAACGGGCGTTCAAGGCCGAGGCCTTATTCTAAATGATGCGTTAGTACATATAGATATTAGCTATTCTTATGAGATTATAGGTATAATAGTTATAAGCTCAAGATTTTATCAATCACTTATTTATTTCATCTCTTTCAGTGTCAAACAGTACCTAAAAGATATTATATATTTTTATGGAATTAAGTTCAAGATTCTATCAACCACTTATCTATTTCATCTCTTTGAATGCCAAATAGTACAAGTAAAATATTATAAGTATAAGCTCAAGATTCTATCAATCACCTATTATTTTCATCTCTTTGAATGCCAAGTGATACACATTAAATATCATCTACTTTCATGAGATTATGGATATAAGCTCAAGCTTCTATCAACCACCTATCTATTTCATATCTTTAAGTGTCAAGCAAGTATGTGGAGAAATGCCAAGCAATACATGGGTGAGTGCAAGCTAATGATGGATGGTCTCTCATGACACGTTAGTGGCAATGCAAACGTGGAAAAACAACAATTTGTTAACTTGGAGGAATTACTCAAGGTACTTTTACAATGAATTTGAATATAGTGTAAGAATATAAAATTTAGGAAATTGAATTAATTTTCCGAATATACAATTTTTATTCATAGAAATTTTGAATAACTATGTCAAATTTGATTTTTTCTAACAGTTGTATCTTATTTTTCCAACAAAATATAAGGTATATGTTTTTGTTCGTGTTGAGTACCTTAACGATCGAATTCCATTCCAAAAACTTGTATACTTGTAGAGAACCCGTTTTTCTTGTGCCATGTATTTTTTAAAAATTTATAATATTAATTTTATATATTTTTTAAATTATCAAAGTCAACATATCCTTGAAATTACAAAGTCTTTTGTTGCAGGCTAAGAGGGTCTTAACATGATCAAAACAATATTTTTTTATAGATTGTAGATATCGGTCTCCTATAGTACCGCATATAACTCATTCGAGAAATGGTTAAGCCGAAAAAAAGTTATAGCAGAAATAAGAGAGGTATGTATTATAGGATTTTGATATATGTCAATTTGTAGTTTCGTCAATAACTGAATTGTGTAGCCTATAGAAAATAATGTCAAAAACAAAGATATGGAGAGGAATTCATAAAAATGGAGTTTTTTTTATGTATTTGCAGACTGAACCACTAGGTTTGTCATCCCGAACCTAAATTCGAGGCAACCAACTCAGCAAACACGTATGCTAGAGTTGTCACTCCTTCCTGGAAAAAAATTGAAATTCAAATAACGCGCGCACTTTAGGAACGTGTGTGCGTTTCTAAAGCGTGCACGCGTTATTAGCAACAAGAACATGCGCACGTCCCTGTTAACACAAATAAATTCCCTCTCTCTCACCTCTCCCCCTCTTCCTCCCTCTCCCTCACGCGTGCATTCCTGTTAACACAAATAAATTTCCTCTCTCTTTCACTCCCCCCTCTTCCTCCCTCCCTCTATCTTCCTCTCTTTCTCTTCGACCTCACTCTCCCTATCCCTCGCTCACTCTCTCCGCCCCCTCTCTCTCCATATCCCTCTCTCTCTTNAATATAGATTGAGAACCTCGTCACCACCAATTAATAATTAATTAATAAACTGCAATAATGTTTTGATCTCCTTAATATAACATTATATAACATTTTGAAATTGGATCGGGGTAATTCTCAACCATGAAGAAGTTACACATGTAGTAGCAAGGAAAGTGCATGAAAACAATTAATCAATGAACCATCAGGGAGTGCAACCTTGTGATATGGTTCTTTCAGACTTTGTTTCGTATTTACAAAGTATGTTACCTAGACACACAATATTTACAACAATAGTGTATTTGATTTTGAGGACTTTGTTAAGATGACTCTCACCTTGATCTAGGGAATCTAGGTTTTTAAGGGTTATAATTGTATGTATTTACTTTGTTTTAATGAAGAGGATAAGGATAATAGTTAAGTAAGAATTTGTTTTAAAAGCAAATACCTTATGGAAAATCTTGAGTACTAGTCCATGATTCATAAATGATAAACATGGTAAATCTTATTGAGGGGATCAAGAACATAGAAACCAACCTCCTCAACTTTGGAGGAGAGATCTCATTGGCTCATGATCACTTGAGCTAATCCTCTAAACTAATTATTAAACAAAATACCTACAAATAAGTTATGATTACATGTTTTATAACAAGTATTATTTGTAACTCATATAACTTACTCTTTGCTTTTGTGTTGAAATAGATTTTGAATGTTACACTAAATGAATTTATTTATAGCTATTATTTGTAACTCATATAACTTACTCTTTGCTTTTGTGTTGAAATAAATTTTGAATGTTACACTAAATGAATTTATTTATAGCTTGTTTGAATAGGTGATTGCAGTATGAATGTTCCAACTTAATCCAATTTAAGGCCAGATCAATAGAGTCTCTTCATCTATGGATATATGGATAAGCCCATGACTTATGTCATAATGAACGATAAAACCAATTTAACCAAAATAAGAATCACTACAACCATGTTTGCCCATTACACTATTGCTATTAAATGTGTTATTATAATAAATAAATAAAAACACATAAAAAACAAACTAACTAACTTAGACCACAAATCCTACCTTGATATAACATGCACAAAGTGTCAATGAACTATCTTTTACTTAAGATACTCAAAGATAATAAATGAACAAACACTCATGCTCTAAAATATAATAGTAATAAACAATATATTAATCTACTCTACATAATGCAATAAAGCTAAACAAGTGCACATGATAATAGTAATAAACAATATATTAATCTACTCTACATAATGCAATAAAGCTAAACAAGTGCACATGAGCACAGATATCTTTGGTTGTAAGTAGATACAATACATGTCGGCCCATGCAAGCATGATACAGGTAACTAGCTAACATGTTTTGCTACATACAATCAAACTCAATGCACCCAATACTATCTGCACGAAGCTCAACAGTATCCTTCAAAGTCTGCTTCGTGCAGGGATTTGCTGAAAACTGTTGAGGAATTGTTATTAATATGTACTTCCCAGCAAAGTATGTAATGTTTTATGTATGTTGGGATATATCTGAAAGTATGGCACTCAAAATTGAAATATTGAACTGAAAGCTGCCAAGTTGGAAAAAAAGAGATGTAAAACTGAACAAAACTGTAAAATCGTTCTGGAAGATGGGTAGGTGGAAGCAGCTATGTTTATTGAGTTCAATTTTCACAGATTCACAACTGTTCAAACTGTCATCTGTAATTCTAGAACTGGGCGAGCAGCGATTATGGCGTGAAGCAAACACGTGAGAACAAGTCTTGAGTTGGCTTCTGAAAATGCTGACTACAATTAAGTTTTAACTATATCTTGAAATCTTGTTTCTGACCTACTATGCTGGCTTTTGCATGCAATGAACTTTTGCATTGTAAGATCAGGCTGTTCTGTATCTTCACAAGTCCTCAGCTAGCTCGGAGCTTGTGACCAATGTAAACTACTGACTTGGGCACTCAAGTCAGTAAACTAGCTCGAAGTCGATGGATTATTTCTGCAACGTAAACTACTGACTTGGGCACTCAATGAATCACTGAGGTGAATCACTGGAAGCGTTGGAGGGATGCAATTAGCAAAATGCTAATGATTCCCGTGATCACTTCAAAGTTTAAATCAATGTGTTGGCTCGAAGTCTGGTCGAGAAGGGTTTTTATCAACCTCTGGGCGTTCTACCTCTGAGCTTCCAATCCTTAAGATGCATGTTTAGATACTCAGCTTGAGTCTACACTGCAACACAGTCTTTTGCCATCTTCACTGGTTTATCTGTCTTTGATTTTAAATCGCGCTCCAAATCTTGAGCATTTTTTACCAAGTCATTGTTCATCTATCTAGCCATGTATTTCTGTAAAACGTTATCTAAGTTGTTAGTTTTTTAGATCAAGAGGAATCAGTGACTCACTTGGATTAGGTAGGCTAGTCTACGATCAACATGTACAAAACCATTTTGTAGGAATTGAATTTGAGTGTGGAGAGGATAACAAACATGCTACTCACCAGTCTAACTAAACCAGGTGGTGGATACTTCTAAACTGTTATTATAAAATTGGTTTTCTATTAAAAAAAAATCAGTAAAGCAATGATCGTATGTGTGAGGGAAACTTGTCCCACAATAAATAATTTGATGGGTCATTATCAAGTTAATCTCAGTAATGATTAACAATCATTTTTTGATATGGGAGGAAGATAATTCATAAAATCTTAACCTTCAATTTCCTGTGGCTACTAAAAATATTCTAAACATATTAAATCATGTTCATAGAAACCCTCTTTATGATTAAAAGATCATTAAATATGATGATTGTGAATGAGTTAATTCAAAGTTGGGATGAGTAATTGAGAATAACTTTATGTAATGTTAATATAAATAAAAAAATAAAAATTCTTAGAAAATAAAGAGTTCAAGTAAAGAAAATAGTGGGAGCAGTGAGTATTTAAGAGTGGATTGTATTTGCCAAATGTCGTAGTCTAAGAGTGGATTGTATTTGTCAAATGTTGTAGTCTAAACATTCTAAGTTTTGGTTCTTTTCAAGTTATATTATTAGTTTAATTTTACTAGAAATCAGGCGATAAATTGTTGGATCTACAAATTTGAGTGGTTAAGTCTATATAATCTAAGTGTTTTAGGGTTTTTTCAGCACACCTAATCTATTTATGCATTCAAAATGCAATTTAAACAACAAAAAATTGTGATTTCACTCATATTTATATCATCTGATTTGAACTAAAAATGCTAAAATGTAGAATGTTTAAACAACACCCAAATCTGTGAAAGTAAAAGTCTCCAATAATTTTTCCTTTGATAAAATGACAAGAATAATAAAAGAAGTAATCTCAAAAGTAAATTTCTAATTTAAAACTTAAGTTTCTAATAAATAAAAATGACTTTTTACAAATATTAAAAATAATATAAATTATAACATTTTTTTTCAAAAAAAAACTTATTTTTATTTTAAGATGAAATCAAAATGCAATCATCATGTGCGCTCACTCACCAAAATAAAAAGTTTCTTTGAAGAAGTTCCCAAAGTTAAAGTCTATTGTATATGGCCAACATAAAAATCTTCTCAGTAAAAGGAATGGTTATCAATAATCTTGTCATCGACGTGTTCCAACAAAGAAGCTTGGTGCACTAGGAGTGTTAATCCCTCGCTTGAAAGACGATCTGTGATTTGATTTTGTTCTTNTATATGGCCAACATAAAAATCTTCTCAGTAAAAGGAATGGTTATCAATAATCTTGTCATCGACGTGTTCCAACAAAGAAGCTTGGTGCACTAGGAGTGTTAATCCCTCGCTTGAAAGACGATCTGTGATTTGATTTTGTTCTTTGTACACATGTGAAAATGAAATCACCCAAAAGTGCCCTGCGATATCCTTTAGGTGCAATGCAAGGGACGATAAGAGGTTTTCTTTAACCTGAAAAATCTTGCCAACCATCCAATTGATGGCCAAACCGAAGTCCACAAATACTTGAATATTTAGTACGTTCTTCTTTAGAGCCGATTTCATGAGATAGAATAGTGTTTTGAATTCCCCTAAGTTGTTGGTACCATGACTTGCATTTGCTTTAAAAAGAAAATAGTGATAATCCAACAGGTAAAGAACAAATCTCAAGCCACAAATTGAATCTAATCCTTGGCAGGGACTATCAAAGTAACACTGGGCCCGCAACTTATCCTCTTGGATCTCCTTTAATACTCTTGGAACTTTCTATTTTATTGGTATTTTATAAAAAGGAAGTAAACCCAATATTTGAGTCGAACTCTGGTGACATGGGCATAAAAAATCTTCAAAGGGTAGAGCGTTTTGGGTGAGCCAAATCCCCTAGAGTTAAAGAAAAGGGACTACCCTTAGTGATTTCATGATGGGTAGTCTAAACCATTATAGAAGACATTTTGGCAAGTCCTCTTTTGACCAGAGATTGACCAAATCCATTGCTTTCTCTATATCTGATCAGACTTGCTTAGAATATTCACAATGTAAAAATAATTGAATTGTCATTTCTTCATTAGCTCTACATAGCACGCGCACATGTCTGGACCATGTCGATTACACCGTTGAAGGTTATCCCATGTTAACACCTTTTCATTAATATCTAACTACATAAACAATTTTGACTTCGATTGGGCTTTATCTTCCTAAATTTTCTTCCTCGCCATTTAACCTCGGTCGATCATGGATTAGACAAGATTTGATATCCCACTTTAGCAAAGTAGTGTCCACTTGAGCCATTCATCATCCAAATCAATTCATCTTTATCATTCCCCAGTCTGATATGTGCTCTAATTAACTCTTTAATGAGGTTATTCCACAACTAAGCTTGTTCACCTTCAAACCCAAGAGCATCAGCATTGAGCCAGCCTTGATTCCAAATAGTTGTATCTACTGACGAAGATACTCTATCCAAAGTTACCCTACCAATTTCTTGTAAGTGTAGTATCATTTCTTCGGAGAAGATTATTTCCCTACTGCAACCTGAAATAACATAGGCCCCAATACAAACAAGTGCACCATTGTCGACCCACCAGGCCAGGTAGGATCCGAATATACGAAAGACCGATGTAAGTATCTTCCATTGATTGGAAACCTGATGGATATTATTCCGATCCTTTTGAATCTCGTCTCAACAATAGCTAGGGGACATATATTTATCCAACAAAATTATTTTCCAGAGCCATTCCTTGGTGATAACATTCCACAAAGATTTTTCCTCTCTACAAAAAATATCGATATTTTTGAGTCCCCAACCTCCCATTGTTTTTGGAATCGCCAATTGACACTAGTTCACCCAATGAATACCATTCCGGTCATTACTACTCTACCAAAGGAAATTGAAGCATAATTTCCTAATCTTCTTGAGAATCCCTTTAGGGATATGCACCAACCTATGCCAAAAGACTAGAATTGCCTCCAAGACGGATTTCACCAGAATCAAACAACCTCCTCTCTATAGCCATCAAAGATTATCTTTTCAATTCAAGTAAGTAGCCAGAGCAAGTCCTCCTTTTTGTAATTGTCGGGCTTAAAATTAAAGCCCAAGTATTTTATTCCTTCCTCTAAACTACGACTTTGAATATGAAAACATCCCTCTATACCAACCCTCTGCATCTCCTCAACCCCAGATACATGAACAACAAATTTAACCTCATTCACCACCATCCATGTAGCCTTGTTGTGTAGTGAAAGTAATTCTTTAAAAACCATACATTCCCTTATTGTACCATCGCAAAAAAGTAATACATTGTCAACAAATAGGAGATGTGTCAGAGACTCCCTTCTCCTTGTTTTGATCCATTGTATTTGTTTTGGCCTCTTTTCCTCCCTCAACAATATTCTTAAGATTTCCACCACCAAGAGGAAAATTAATGGTGATAATGGGAATCCCTGACATAATCCCTCAAATGTCTAGAAAAACTAGATTCTAAACCATTGATCAAAATACCAAATAAGGCACTAGTAACACGGTACATAATCCATTTAAACGGAGGTAGTGATAGGCCAATGTGAATCATAAGAAGATGTAGGAAGATCCAAGACACCCTATCATAGGCCTTAGACAGGTATATCTTAACTACAACAACAACTAAATTGGAAATCTTAATTGATCCAGAAGGATCTCAGGAACATCATAGAAGTTTCAGAAGTGTTCCATGAGGCTCAGAATGGCCTCGACAAACGAAAAAGGGAAAAAAATTCGAAGTCATCAAAGTTCAGAAAGACCGACATCTTCGCAAAGAGCGCGTCATAATATTTCCAACAGCGTAAATGGTTCGTCAAACAGAGTTACAGATCAAAAGATATTCGCAATCAAAGTTTTGGTCAACCTAGCCAAGTCAACAAGGATGAGTCAGCATCCGTACTGTTGACATCAACATCAGTACAGATGACATCAACATCCGTACTGTTGACATCAACATCAGTACAGATGACATCAGCATCCATAAAGTGTACGCGAAACATGCAGAGGGCGACATGTGTCATGATGACATCAACATGATGATGTGGAAGCACTAGAGGCTTCCACGTGTCACCCATTTTTGGCATTTTTAGGTCGACATGTGGACCAATGAAAAAGTGCCATATGGCATCCGTACAGCCATGTGGCAGATCGTATAAGACGTGGAAGACAGTGCAGGTCGTGGTAGGTGACGTGGCAAGAAAAATGGTAGTGACATGGAAAGAACAGTGGCCCAATGACAATGTTCCACGTAGCATGTTGATTTGGCACTTTGGGATGCCAAATGGGCCAATAAAAATGTGACACGTGGCACCCCCAGATGACACCATGTGGCACCACCTAGGAGCAACCACGTGGTCCTCTCGCACATTAACACTTGGCACCATTTTTCGGATGACACGTGGCAGGGACACATAGGCAGATGACTGTACCAAGTCTAGCCAATGGATGGTTGCCACATGGCCCAGTCATGGGTTGCCACGTGGCAGGGAGAAAATGACCAAGGAGGGCCAGAAGCTAAAAATTCAAATTAAAAAATGGTTGGTCACCTACCTGTCAATTGTGGCAGGCTTTCGCCATATCTGGTCGACAACCAACCCCTTCTCCAAAGTTAATGGAGGCCCCGCCATATCCGACCCAACTAATGGGGGATCCGCCAGAGTTACCAGCAGTCCGCCAAATGTGGTGGTCTATCCCGCTAGATCCGACATATCCGCCACCGATAGCAGAACTCTGCCAAGTTAGCGCCATTATGGAGTTGTGTTGTAACAATGCGCCAAAAGGGAGGCGCGCGGGTTTGACCTCGAGACCTCCCCCAAAATCAACGCCTTATTTAGCCCTCCACCAACCACTAGGTCAACGACCTTTCTTGGTTAATCCAACCGATCTTTTATTTAAAAACACATGTTTTCCAATGCATGGGATGGAGGAGTGCACGCCACCCTGTATGAGGCCGTATCGGGCACATATTTTAACGCAGTTAAGTGCATTTATTGCAGAGTTTTGCACGTGGATCGAGGTAGAGGTCCAGAGGAGGTCTGAAGGTGAGAGTGTCCGATGGAGACGATTTGACAGTCCTTTTTGGGTAATTCGACGACTTGAATCCAATGGCGAGGTTTGTTTCGGCAGCAGAGACTCCGATCAATAGGATAAATTCTAAAAGAGCCAATGTAAGCATGCTTTTCATTATGTTGTTTTGTCATTAAATATTACATCATAGTATGTTTGATACAGGTCTGAAGGAGCATGGAGAGGATGAAACAAGACAACAAGACCAACTTATTCCTTCTATTTATTACTTTCTTCTCTTCTTACACATAAAACAAATCAGCTACATGTGACAAAGAATTTGTGGCACTTGGATGATAAGTGGTCAACGAAGTAGTCAAGAATCTCGTAGTTTCTGGATCTTTGTATGGGATGCATATACGCTTGGATTTGAGTAGCAGATCTCAGGTGTTTTATGTCTCCATGATGATGGGGGTCATTCATTATTCTTTCTCTTTTTCCGTATTGAGTATGTGGGAATGATGTCCATGTCTGCATCATGTATGCCTCATGAGCATGAGAACTTGTGAAGCTTGTAAACATTCCTGATCACATTTCGATCTCTTGTTGTCGTCACCAGAAAGGGACTTTGTCCTTACAACTTGTAAAGGAGAGACATCATTACAATGAGTAAAATAAAGCAGTCAAGCTTTTGATCATGACCCAAAGACGTAGCCCACACCAAGAGAACTCTGTTATCGAGGGAAGAGTTATATCTATTATGCGTATTATGTTCTTATGTTACTTTTCCATGAATTTACGCACATAGAATATTAAATGCAACATGACATATAACACATAAGGAAGCTAAAAGAGGTTTTTATTCACTTTGGATCCAAGCCTATAACGACTTCAATTATACCTTTAATTGCAATCTGCTCAAGTAAAATGGTCTATAACTGACCCTTTGGAGGAGTGACAAGATCAAATAATTATTGGAAACTAATCATCCTCGGGTTCAGATCAAGTGGTATCAGAACATGCTTGATACCGATTGTAGGTGTTGAAGTTGAGAATGGCAAGATTGCCAAAACAATTGTGGTTCGATGAGCTTCAAGAGCTCAACCAAATCCTTCAAGCATAGAATGTTGGATTGAAGACATTGTTGCATGTTGCAAAGGAAGAGAACCAAAGGTTGCAAGGGTAGTTGCAATCCATGAAGGTGAAGACAGGGGAAGGCTCTACGAATGTGACTGTGATAAGAGCATTTTGCGACCATGGAAACTTCACTAGTTATGGGTTCAAGAATGATAGTGAAAATTCATGCACACTTTGTCAAGCAAGTGAAGATGGCATCCAGGCATCCAGAAACCAAGGAGGATTCCTAGAAGCATCATACACTGATCCTTCTCTCCAGGAACAATTGGACACATCTCAAGAAGCATACCAACATTCCCAGTTTGGGATGGAGGTAAATAAACCATGTGTAATTCCTTTCTTGATTAATGTTGATGACTCTTTTAAATTTCTTGAACAACATTCTTCATGCATCGGCTTAAAGTTGATGGGAAAAATGGGATACGAAGGAGGAGGCCTTGGAGCCAATGGCCAAGGTATTGTGTATCCCATCGAGGTAGTGGTTTGGCCTCGATATGCTGGGATAGGTGATGTCTCAAAGGATGTTGGAGAAGGCTCCAAAACCATTCGGGAAGAAGACCCCAGGACAGTCACTGAGACTCAAGAAGTCAACAATTCATCAAAAGATGAAATTGATTCAGTGTAGGATGAAAGCATAGCTTCTCATGATCGAGGATTCAAGACACCTCCAGGGAGAGTTGAGCATCACAACGGAGGAAATGAGTCCAACTCTTTTTTCCATTCTGACTCCAGAGACAATTCACCGAGGTATAAGAAATCTCAAAACTCTAAAATTCAATTTGATTATAAGCATGTAATAATATAAAACAGAGCTTGTGGCATCAAAGACCATGCACTTTTTGTGGATTGAATAACGACATAGTGTCCCACTATTGGAAGAGAAAATCCTTGTACAGGAAGGTTATGGCAACCAGGAAAAAGACAAGGATAGAAGATCTCTCTCCACACACAGAAAGGAGCAGGGGAAATACACCTCTGAAGAAGAAAGGCTATTGCGACCATTGTAGCAGAGATGGAAATAATGAGGCCACATGTTTGGCCTTACATCTAGATCTACGTCTAAAGAGGGCAAGAAGACCACACAGACACCTCCGAGGGAGACAGCCAATCAGGCAATTCTGCAGGGAAATCCACCACCAGAAGGAAACCAACTACGAGGGAAAGGACAACTCAGTAAAGAGGACCTATTCGACATAATGACTGAATGAATGGGGAAAATCCTTAAGTTAGTCGAGAGTGGCCATCTTTGTAAATCACATGTTTCGATTCAGACCCCATAGAAGGGTATTGTGTAAAAGTGATAATTGTTTGATATCACTCCTTTTTGCACATGTTGATATTTTTTAGGCCTTGTGAGGTAGTTTGGGTATGGTTTTTCTTTGTAAGTCCAACAGACATGAAACTTATAATGTAAAGACTTTTGGGGACCAAAATTCATTTTATTTGGGAGGCATGATCTGGAAGGATCTAGGGAACATCACAAAAGTTTCGGAAGTGTTCGAGGAAGCTCAGAATGGCCTCGACAAACAAGAAAGGGAAAAAAATCCAAAGTCATCAAATCTCAGAAAGACTGAAATCATCGCAAAGAGCCTGTCGTAAGCTTTCCAACGACTTAAATTGTTTGTCAAACGAAGTTACGGATCAAAATATATTCGCAGTCAAAGTTTTGGTCAACCTAGCCTAGTTAATAGGCATGAGTCAACATCCGTATTGCTGACGTCAACATCAATACGAATGGTGTCAACATCTATATAGTGTATGTGGCACATGCAGAGGGTGACACATATCATGTTGACATTGGCATGATGACATGGTAGCACCAGAGGTTACCATATGTCACCCATTTTTGGCATTTTCAGGTCGACATGTGGACCAATGAAAAAGTGACATGTGGCATCCGTACAACCACATAGCATACTGTATAGGACATGAAAAACCGTACAGGATGTGGCAGGTGATGTGGAAATTACAGTGGTAGTGATGTCAGCATTACGTCATCATGTTGGCATGGCCAAATGATAACGTGCCACATGGCATGCTGATTTGGCACTTTGGGTCGCCTAATAGGCCAATAAAAATGTGACATGTGGAACCCCCAGATGATGCCACATGGCACCACCTAGGAGTAGCCACGTGGTCCTCTCGTAGACTGACACTTGGCACCATTCTTCGGATGACACATGGCAGGGACATGTAGGTGGATGACTGTACCAGGTCTAGCCAATGGATGGTCGCCATGTGGCCCAGTCATGGGTTGCCACGTGGCAGTGGGAAAATTCCCAAAGAGGGACGAAAGCCAAAAATTCAAATTAAAAAAAGGTTGGTCACCTGCCCACCAAATATGGCAAGCTTCTGCCATGTCTGGACAACAACCAACCCCTCCGCCAAAGTTAGTGGAATCCCCGCCATATCTGACCCAACTAATGGGGGATCTGCCAGAGTTAACAACAATTTGCCAAATGTGGTGGTTGATCCCGCCAGATCCGACATATCTGCCACCGATAGCAAAACTCCGCCAAGTTAGTGCCATTATGGAATTATGTTGTAACAATGCGCCAAAAGGGAGGCCCACGGGTTTGACCCCGAGACCTCCCCCAAAACCAATGCCTTATTTTTCCCTCTGCCAACCACTAGGCCAATGACCTTTGTTGGTTAATCCACCCGAGATTTTATTTAAAAACACATGTTTTCCAATGCACGGGATGGAGGAGTGTGTGCCAGCCCATACGAGGCCATACCAGGCATGGATTTCGATGCAGTGCAGTGAATTTATTGCAAAGTTTTGCACACGGATCAAGGTAGAGGTCAAGAGGAGGCCTAAAGGTGACAGTGTCCGATGGAGACAATTTGACAACCATTTTTTGGGTAATTCGACGACACGAATCCAATGGCGAGGTCTGTTTTGGCAACAAAGACTTTGATTAGTAGGATAAATTCTGGAAGAACCAATGTAAGCATGTTTTTCATTATGTTGTTTTTTCATTAAATATTGCAGCATAGTATGCTTGATAAAGGCTTGAAGGAGCATGGAGAGGTTCCAGCAAAACAAAAAGACCAGCTTATTCCTTCTATTTCTTCATTTCTTATCTTATTGCACATAAAAAAAATCAGTTATATGTGACAGAGAATTTGTGGCACTTGGATGATAAGTGGCCAAC